>VYZP01075261.1:0-51605 GCA_013400635.1 Hypocryptadius cinnamomeus
TTCTTTTAATTTCAAGAAAAAGCCCAAGAACTAAAAGTAAGTCTGTTCTTGGAGGAAACAGAATGCACCTTTCTCACCTAACAGCAACTGCAAACAAAATGGCCACTATCTCAGGAAACGGATAATTTCTCATCAAGTTAAAGGTACAGTATGCAATAAAGGCATCACAAATTCAAAGGTGTTCAAACATGGGCTAGTTCTGTGGCTTTTTTTCTGTTCACCTTTTTCAGAAAAGATGTATATTCTGAAATGAAATTAACACAGTATATTAATTTTGTTTTCCCTGAAATCATTTTCAGGAGTTCAGCCTAAAAGAACACCCAGCAAACTAAGTTTTCCAACTTCTTGGGTTCATATGAGTATGAAGATCTGAGAGGGAAAACTCAACAGCGCAGCTGTCAAAAAAGGTTATTGCTGGTTTGGCTTAAGATTGCACTCAGCACACAAGTTAGCCATTCTGTACATTCCAGCCAAAAGTAAGTGGAATAAAATAAAAGTAAGGGAATAAAATCATTCTCAGAAATGTAACAGGTATTTGAACTCTCAGAAAAGTTTTACTCTGTGTTTTGAGCGAAGTTGATGACAATAATTTCATGAAAACTGCTTCCACACATGTTAGTTTTACTAACTTTGTGTTAGTTCACTGCATCTAGGGATGGTAAAAAGCTCTCTCTGTTTGATTAGTCTTCCATCTTGACTTTATCTTTTTAGAGTTTTGCAAAGCTGATAAAAATACAAAAGTTCACAGGGAGCAATTTATTTGGATTTCAGCCAAAGCTTTGATAAAATGAGCTTCTGTATCAGCAAAAGTAGCTCATTTTTGAACAACAGGGTAAGTAGTTCTTGAAAAGGTATTTTACACCTTAGAGAAGCATTACTTAGGAAAACCTTATACCCTGTAGATCTATGCACTTTTCATGCATTCTTTGAGTGAGCACTTACTCCTCAGTACAACTGTGACATATTTTCAGTGCTTCTTTTTGCAGGGGTAGAGAGGTCATTCAGATGATCTCGACTTTTCTTGTTGTTTTTGAAGTTGCACTAGGATCTCTACCTGTAGGCTGTTTACTATGTTGAGTGGCTGTCATTTCTGTACAATTAGAGCTACTATGAGCTTTCTAAGACAAATTGAATTCAATCCTGTTTAATCCTGCTGCCCAATTCTATTTGCACTATATTTTCTGCCACAGGGTCCTTGCCTGAGATGGAGTTTTTTTCTGTAGGTTATAAACTGCAAATGTCTCCCTTAATTTATTTTTTTTTCCCCAGTATAGCTGAATTATTTTCCTGCATAATTTTGATTTAGTTCACTCTCCACTAAGACTGATGCTTTCCAGTTACATGCTTTTCTTCTTTATGATTTTATTAATCTCAGAATAATTTACACTGTTCTGGGGACTTCCTAAAATAGCAGCGTAGTCTGAGGAGCTGTAGGGTCAACAGGTCTTGCTATAATGGTTTCCTAGACAGGGACTAAGTGCTTCAGTCCTTTCACATTTAAAACTACTGTTGACCTCGACAAAGCATAAGGAGATAGTTGGATTTAACTGTCTTCACCTCAAAAAGGACATGCACTGAGCAAAGAGACATGGAGACAAAATTGGCTAGGAGAAGTACATCTTAATCTGCATTTGCAAGTCTTCCAGTGCTTCAGGTTTTTTCATGCCAGCTGCTGAGCTCTAAGTGGCTTTGCTTTCAGGGGTTTTTTTAAGTTAATTTTTCTTTACAGAAATGACACCGTTGTGCTATATTTTTGCTTTGCCTTCTCCGTGAAGATTTACAATCCAAATTCCAGAACAAGAACTGCTTTGGACTGGGGGGATGGTGGTGCTCAGATTTGAAAAGTCTCAAGATTTTATCTTGAGTTTCAATATTTGCTTCTTCCTTTATAACTGCCATTCTTGGACGTGAATGAACCCATGACCGTTTTAAGCTGCTTTTTCTTTGTGTGCATTTCTACCCTTCACATTTGTAACATCTGAAAATATAAATTTGATAAAAGATTACAAGTTTAAAATTTACATTTTTTTTTTTTCTGGAATTTAAGATTTTTAAGCCAATCTCATTTTTGACACCTCTAGGATGCCAGTTTTAGGGTTAACAAAACTATATGCTTCAACGTGATTTGAAACCAAGGGACTTAACAGAGCCTTAAACAACATCTGACAGAAAAAAAGACACAAAAGGAAAAAAAAAGGAAACATCACACACATGCACAAAACTGAAAAAGACACTTTTAAAAAGTGTGTTTATAATTCAGTTAGTCTTTAACAGGGATAAAATGAAGATCCTTATTTTTCATTTTAAATTACCTTCCTATCATATTTGCTAAATTTACAGGTCAGAATTTTTTTTTTTTCCAGCTGGCAACCTGCAGCTTCCACATGAGATTTGAAAGTAAAAAATATTCATTCTGCCTCATAGGTCACTGCTGGTAATAAAAATTCCACAATAGGAAATTAGCTGACAATTTGGTTGATGATGTACAAAACAGAATAGAAGCCAGCTCACCCTCCCAGAGCTCCTTGGCTCTAGAGAGCTAACAATAGTGAAAACCAGGCTTTTGGTCAGAAAAGTAAGCAGCTCTAATTCCAGGCTATGCAGGGAGCTGATCCTTTGAGTAAGAGCGTGTTCTTTAACGCTGCTGCCCGTCACTCCGCTTTAAGCTGCAGCAGCCGCACCACCAGCCACCACGGCAGGGAAAGGAAAAAACAGAGATACCAGGTTTTGGGTGGTAAGGTCCTTCAAACTGAAATGCCAGCAGAGACAAGATGTGCTCTGTTCTGCTGGAATTAGTCACTGGAGCAAAGAGGACTCAGCTCTCCTGAGCGGCTGCGTGACAGCCGGGATTATCTCCTTCGTGAACAGAGCTGGTGTTTTTCTTTCTTCCTGTACCTAATAAAGAAATTGCAGTCACTCTAAGAAAGAAGTGTTCTTACAGCCAGGATCTCTTTCTTATATGATCTTTACATAGAACTTCATCTGTATCAAAGAATCTTCAGAGATATTAAAATGGTTGTGGCTCTGTCTCTTATTCCTCCCCAGAGATGGGGGAGAACAAGGCATAAACAAGGACTACAAGTTTAAGTTTGTTCGCAGTCTGTTCCTTGGGTAGAGCAACTACGTGCATGAGCAGCTTATAACCCCTTAGAAGGTTAAAATCTTGCCTGTGGCAAGGATTACTTTAGTGAAAATGCATTAATAACATGGGTTTGTCTGCAATGATATAGTCATGTGTCTGACTCAATATTATTACCAAGAATAATTAACTCGGCAACGGGGAAAACACACATGTACACAAATGAGGTGCTGATGTTCATGAGATAATTTTCATTTATCATGAACTGTCTCACCTGCCTTCTGTTCTGTATACCACCTAGGCCTCTGAGACTAATGTGAAACAGCTTGAAACACATTAAGAACCAAACAACCAAAAATGCATATCTCCAGATAAAGGTTTCCTTTCCTTTTCAGAGGTGGAAGAAGCATAGGTCTTGGATAAAGAGGTATTTAGTCTTGTATCTGGGATAGATTCAATGGGGGGAACAGTGAAAGAAAGGGAGAGCACTAGAAATAGCAGCCTGCAAAATTTTGGCATTATAAAACATGGAGCAGCTATTTTCAGGTTATTTTAGAGGATTCTTGTACCACAAAGAGTTTTCTATTAAGATGTCTAATAAAACTCATGCAATATCAGAATCCAAATTTAGTAAAAATACATTCAGAATAAAATATTTAACATTCAGACACAGGGCTTCAGTATTATATTGCTACCCCCACCCTTTTGGAACACATTTCATTTGTAAACCCAGTAAAAAAATCACAGATGTCTGTTGTTGAAAGAAATTAACTTTATCCAGTTTGTTTCTTCCTACAAAAGTAGACAACCATATCATTCCTTTTGGGCATTTGCCAAATCCTTTGGGATAATTGGATAGAGATGCTGTGGAGTTGTGAACAGTTGTAGTTCTGCTGTTGACCTACAGTAGCTCAGTTTTATTTCTTTTTTCTGGTGTGAACCTTCCTTGAGGAATGCCTGCTCTGTGGATTTTATCTTCTCCTTTCTGGTAGGATTCTGGATACCCTTCTGTACTGTACTGTCTTGGAGTGCAATGGAGCCATCTGAAGAGACATTACTGGCTGCAGGAGGATCCCTGGGGAGACTGACACACGGATTGCCCTCAAATATCTGCTGAAGCACACGAGACATTCCTGTTGTAACAGGCAAGAAGAGACAGTGATGTGGTGCAGCACTTCTAAAGTGGAAAGAGGAATCCCTCTCTGCTTCCAACAGAGGAAAGGGAAGCCTTGCTTCACTTCTGAAAATACTTCTGGAAGCAAATAGAAATGCCAGGTCTAATAAAATCATCTTTTACAGAGCTACAGCCCTGAGTCAGGTAATACTCCTTTGATGTCAAACGACAACATTGGGAATTTTCTTCCAGGAGGGCTACAGAATTTTGCCTATTTAAAATTACTAGATTATCCTTCAATTTGAAATCAACTTTTCCAAGAGAAATTGGTCTTTTGTATTTATTCTAATGCATCGAGGAAATGAGATTAATTCATTAATCTCTAGGTTGCACTGTTGTAAAATCTTGGGTTTTTTAATTCCATGACTCAACTATTAGGGTGTTGTTTTGATATAATTTTAGCAAATATTCTGAATCCCAGGAAAGTTCATCACCTGGCAGTTCTTTTTCCTAAAGGAGCTTAATACTATTGCAAAGGAATCAAAAACCACTTAGGAAGTTTTACTTGAGACCACAAATTTTGTGGAGGCACAATTTTGCCAAGTGATTAGCTGGAGGCCAAATTCTGCAAATCCTAAAATCACGTGTGTATTCCTTTCACTTGAAAAGGACTCCTGGTTTGAAGGACTTCTCATGCAAATAGGGATCTGCAGGATTTGGCCTTTCGTGGCAGGGCTGATATCATGGCTTTGTTGTATGTAGTTAAACAGAATTTTTTTTTGAAGGGTTCATCAGGAAAGTGGAAACAGATTTTCCTAAACTAAATGCTTATGGTTGAATTTAAAAATGCTGCCCTTGTCAGAGGTTAAACTGTTCACTGCCTCTCTCTTGTAAGCATTTTAACTATCTACATTAAATACTGTGAATAGTAAGTACAAGGAATAAGGGCACAATATAAGTACAAGAAAGTGTAAAACAAAAGGGCAGTTTCATGGTCCCTATTAAAACACATTTAAAGTCCCTCCAGCTGCTAGTGTTTAACCAACAAAAAGTATGGTTTCACACCAGAAGAACAATCTGTTATGTGAATTAAAGCATTTAGAAAGGCTTAGTAACAAAGGTAAGCACTTACATATATGAACAAAATCAATGGCTCTATACGTATCACTGCAGATAATGTTTCAAAACTGGGGGAAAAGGTGTATAAAATAACTGGACATGGGTCTGGTTAGAAATTGATCCAAGAAAAGCCGAAGTACCTGAACCATTGTGGTAAAATAAATAGAAGTGTGTACACATAGAAGTGGAGTTCTAGAAACTAAGCCAAATTTCTAATTCCATAGCATCCCTTTCCATCCTGTTGGACAGGAATAAAAATCTGGCAGCTTAGACCTATCTCTATCGCTTACTTTCTCAAAGGTCATGACTTGTTTTCTGCATGGAGAGAGTTGGAACTTTTTCCCATGAGGGTGTAGCTAGAAATGTTTATATACACACCACTGAACCTGTTGTGCCTCATGTCCACTCTTTTTCAATGTCATTATACTCTATCAGTAATGCAGCAGCCTGATTAGCTACAGAGATCTAACTGTGTCATGAAAGGCCTAAGGAAAACAAAAATATGTCTTCCAGCCAGGAGTGCCTGTTTCCAACATTTGTTTCCAACCTGCCAGGTGTTTCAAAAATATACAGTGCATCTCTTCCCTAACAACACCTATAAATAAAAGGATGCTGCCCTCAGTCAATATTTACTCTTTTAAAAACTTACTTGCTAGCTTATTTTTCTGCTTTTCTTCTACTTATTTTCTTTCTACTTTTCTCTAGTTTACCCTAAAATTTCCTTTAGTTTCTTCCTACTGTTCTAGATTTCTTGCCCAAATTTGGTTACATTTTCATTTCCTTGCTAATTTTCTTCTTTTCAATTCTATTTTTGCTCTATTTGCAGTTTTTGTGTCACTTCATTAGCTCTCCCTATCAAGTTTTTATTCTATATTCTGCTTTACTTTTGTTCCACATTTCATAGACTCTCTGCTGACTGCCCTTGCTTTGTTTCATTAACCTGCACATCTTTTTTCTGCCTAGCTCCTTACTTCCCTTTTCTAGCTCATGCTCCCCTTCACTGCACCTTTATGCTTACATCCCACCTGTACATGGAAATCCTGACAGAATAGTGTGGACATAGCTCAGTCAAGACTAGGGGAGAAGAGATTCACACCTTATTCTTATCTTTCCTTGCAAATGATGTGAAAAGAATTAACTGCTCAAGGAATCAGTGAGAATTTCCCTTAATGTGGCAAAATCTGAAACTTTTTTGGATAGTAAATGGGACGATTTGAACACTAAGCAGTAACAGGTATGCACAGATACAGAGAGAAGGAGCTTCTTTTTGAGAGAGCTTGTCAAGGAAATGAAAAAAATTTTGGCCAAACAAAAAAAAATCCACCACCCAACCACCCAACCAACAAACCAACCAACCAACCAACCAACCAACCAACTCCTCTCCCCAAACCAAAAAGCCCAAACCAAACAAACAAACAAAAAAAAGCCAACAAAAAACCACCACAATAAACCAAAACAAACAAGCAACCAAACAAAAACCACCAAAAAAGCCCCCCAAAACAAAACAAAAAAACAAACAACAGAGCAAGCATTTAACCAGTCAAAAAAACTACAACACACCAAAATAACCCAAACCAAAATCATAAGAGAGGTAGCAAGCAGACAGTATTGACTGTAGACACTTTTCTGTCTCTAGAGTGCATTTTATACCAAAAGAGCGATAACCCCCAAACAAAAAGTCCTCACCCTAGAAAACTCACAGCTTACCAAAAAAATTTTTTTATATTTGCTTTATGTTCCTTGTATTTCTTCAATGTCTTCACATTATTTCTTCCCATTTAAGTTTCCTATCTTCTTCTATTTTGAGGTGTTTCCTCTTACACTGGGCAATAGTTGGTGCCCTGCTTTTCTCTGCCTTTCGTGTGCAGCCCTCCCTGTCTCTGTGGACCACTCCTGTGGATCCTTCGCCTTCCTGTGTTCATGACTCTGACTCTTTGTGTGCTCTCTTTGTATTAATCTTTAAACCCAGGTATTTCATCATGCTTTCAACACCTCAAAGATCTTCTCTGCTAGCTTCTTCCCACATGACAAATTATATAGTCATGCCCTGCTGGCATAGCCACAGAAACTCTCTCCTGCTTTCCTTGCACGTGCTCTTGTTCTCTCCTATGCACATACATTGCACCAGCACTTCAAAACTAAACCAAATATGTGGATACATGAAGATTTTCCCTGTATGTGCTTGTCATGTAGGCTCAAACACTGCTTTATAGGTTCTTGCCAATTTATGTGAGAATTGTAATATAACCTCCTACTAAAATATGTTTAATTTTTCTTCCCCGCTTCCTTCTAGACAATTTTTTGACATGTGCAGACAACTTCCTTCTCGTGTATTTTCTCCTTTCATGATGAATCCATCCTCAGATGACTTTTAAATAAAGATGTTCATATTTTGAGTGATAAGGCATCAGCTGGACTGAAAGTAGTTGAGTGAATGTTGTGGGGGACAGATTTGCTCCTCTAGTTTGGGAAAACTCTCCAGATTTTCTCAGGAGAGGGTTTTAAAATTTTTTATCCCTAAAGAAACAAAGGAGCATATTTATTTTGAAAAGTAAGATTTTGGTAGCATCCTGCTGAGCACCTGGGCTGGAAGAGTATCCGTACTTGATCTTAGGAGGAAGCTCATTTGACTTTTCAGAGGACAATGCTTATAGCATGCTCTTATCACACTTGATTTTAGGGGTGTTTTTTCTTGACTTCAGGCATGTGAGAGAAGAAATTTAAAACTAAGGTAAGAGCAGTTTCATGACAGAAGTGAGGTTTCTCAAAGCAGTGCAAAAAAGAACAACCCTAACTACTGATTCTTATGTGACTCATGACTGAGGTGTAAAGAGTACAATGCTACCAACCCCGCTTCAGGGCTAGGTAAGTGGCACAGAAAGGCTGACACATGTAGAGAATCTGATTTTATCAGGACTCAAGGAAAATTATTTTAACTTTTCTCCAAGTAATTTTCCCTGCTCTTGCCCACCCAGGTAGCAACAGTATGCGACATGACTTCCAGCCTTTGTGCTGGAGCCATTTTCTGCAGCCTGCCCACGGTCAGCAGAGCTCTCCCAGTGTTGCAGCTGCAGTGAGGGAAGGCAAGCATTGCAGAGGTCACGGTTCAGCCTGGCTGCGCCCTGTACCTGTGTGAGAGGTGGGCCAGAGCCCCAGCACAAGGCACACCCGAGCTGCCCAGTGGAGGTAGAGCAGAAGTGTTTCAAGGTGTACTTTGCCAATGGCCCTTCAGAGCTGTGGCTCTTGGCCTCTGCAATGTTCCCCTCACCAAGGCCCTCTTGGCTCCCATGAGACTTCCATTTGTTGATCACTGAGGTGCTTAAAACCTGAATCTTGACTGCTCTTTATCGGACCTGTCTGTTGTCCTCTCTATTCAAGGCCTGCACCACACAATTAAACCCAGTGATCCAACCTACACAGCCCTCAAGCTGTCCTCAGGCTCCCCACTCAACCTAATATCAATCAATCTTACTCCTCAGCTTCGCTGGGAAATTTTTACGAGGAAAAAGGAACTATTCTGCTCTTCAGACTGCAGTCAGACTTACTGGTGGGTGCGTGTGTGCTCGATGTGTCCCAGGGGTTTCAATTCCTCAGATCAAAAATGGGCATCTGATTACAGATAGTAAAGGCAGCCTTCTTCTGTACAGGATGCTGAAGTTTATTCATAATAATGGACAATGGAGGAAACCATGGAACTGAGGAGGAACATCATATGTACTGAGAACGCAATTTGATATGGGGTTCCTATGCAGATCTGTTGCTTTCTTAGTTTCAGGATCTCCATAGTGTTTCCAGGTCATTATGCCAGCCAGGGAAGTTCTCAGTGCCCATCAGCAAGCAAATCTGAAAGACCTGCACCTTACCTGTGCCCCAGGAAAGTCAGTGCTTTTGGTCTTACAAATAAAGCAGGAGTAGAAGTCAGATAGACTTGGACAGCAACTCCGAGAGCATGTGCTTTTCTTCCACCTTTGGCCAGTCTTTGGTAGCAGTAGAACCAAACTATCAATTAAGTGTTTGTATCATTTCATAATGAAATATCATCACATTCTAAGCATCAAGTTATTATTTACATAAAATGATGTCACATTGTTTTTACAGTCACCTAATTTCTTTTATGTTAAGCAGTTTCCAGGCTGATTCATCCATATGCCAATTATGCCACAGTACGGACTCCTGTCCAGTGGTCTTTGTTTTGGGCTTGGTATTGCTTTGGTTTAAAATCTTCAGAGTAGCAGGAGTGGCTTCCTCCTGTATTATGTGTGTGAGAAAGCAGGCATGCACAGTGTCACTGACTTCTGACCCCACAGAAAGCCCCACAAGATCATTGTTTAGTCTCATGCATTAAACAATGTCCATGAGCCTAGGACATGCCTCCAGTGCTGATGAAGAAACTTGTGCCTGAGCTGGCATGACTGATAAGTGTAGAAATGTGCCTGAACAAACGAGTTCTGCCTTACACCATCCTGTGCCAGCCCCTGTCTAGCTCATTTGCACAGCAGGGATCTGTGCCATGCCAGAGGCTGACGTGGCTCCCTGCGAGCTGAAGGATCTCTGCCGGGCTCAGCGTGGAGACAATGCTAACGAGATCTGACTCCCAGCGAGCGGTGGTGGCCAGGAGGAGGACGTGCAGAGGAGAGCAAAAGGCTGACGGCTGACTCCTTTTTTCCATTTCATTCTCATTTTATATTCTTATCATCTTACTTATGTATATTTTAATTACTTATATTTATGCTTTTCATTACTATTTTCTCTAATTTTTCTTGTTAAATTACAAAAATATCTATTGATATTTATTCCAAGAATCTTGAAGGCATAGGGAACCCTTGGTGCAGATACTGAAGGAAGGTCCTATAGAAAGAAAACTTCAGCATAATGCTGCCATCACATCTATCAGGGAACATGTCTCACACCTTTAAATGCAATAACTAAAATCAATAGGCAAGTAAATAATAAGATGCACTTGAAACAGAATTGGGGCATTGCGCTGAAGACAGAAATATTCCATAGCTTTTTTGGAAGAGTGTCTGGCCACAGAGTTGTGTGTGTAAGTGTAGGCATAGAAAGTCATAGACAACTTTTAACAAAACTTCTAACTCTGCAAAGCAATTCTACTTCTGTATAACAAGAATGAATTTTTAGCCATAGAAGTTGTGCAGCACAAAAACAATGAAAATGAGTAAGAAGTACTCCCACAGATAGAAAATCCAGTCATATACCATTTTTAACCAGGGGTTTAAAAAAGCTTCTGCTCAATATATTTACAGATAGATTTCCTTTTTTTTTTTTTTTTTTTTTTTTTTATTCCTATACAGATGGTTTCAAGGCAGAGATTTGGAAAATATCTGAGAACAAACTTCACAAGACGAAGATTTACAAGTGCTTGCATCTAGATTTCTGATAGGGTAGCCAGACATCAGGGAAGAATTTTGCTTGCTTCTCAAAAATATTGGAGCTATCAAGATGAATTGGGCACAGAAGATAGTGTACGTAAGGGCAGTTGGATGACTGAAAATAGAAACTTTTAAGAATAACACAGAGCCATTTTGGAAGAGAATTCTGTATCTGGAGAGCACAGCAGACTGGCCAAACTGTATCAAGGATATCCAGGAACCTGGTAAGCAGATGTGAGGCATGTGGGGAAATGTGGTCCAAACAGCAGAAGAAGCTATGAAAAACTGCAGCATCCCTAGCAGGCCTTGGAGCATAGTAGGAATGGACCTTCTGAGAAAATGCACCAAAAAGTTACAATTTTGAGCGAGAAGATTGTAAGTATTTGTACATCTCTTTTATATGTGAAGTTAATGCACTGTCACAGCTGAGTGTGAATTTAGCACATATTACTTTATTTTTGAGCTGCATGTTATGAATTGAACGGTTTCCCAACTGAGAGATGGTAACTTAACCCAAGAATGTGTTAGCTTGGGTGGTTGTAATCACCTCAACAGAGTGTGAGACCCTATCTCTGCAAAAGGCAAATTAAAAATACAGCCAGCCCTTCCTGCATAAAGAAATACATGTACCAAGAGCCTGAACAACATCCTGCTGCAGCACACATTGTTGTCTGTGTATTTCTACATTCACAGCCCCACCACCACTGTCACTAGTGGTGGTGAGAGGACGAGGAAGAACAGTGTACGTGAAAAGATGGGAATTCACTACAAGAAAACCCTGGCTGCCTTCTAAGCAGGATACTCTGTTGTAACTGGGGATGTCCCCAGAACAAACTGTAACCTCGAGAAAACTCAGGGCGTTGAAAAAGGAAATTCTTGTTGATACAATATGGCAGTGGGTGAGCATGTGCTTCTCTGAGACATGATTACAACACTGGGTCATTGACATTGCTATGAAGGAGAGTAAGATCCACCTTCACTGAGATATGATCAGCACTGCATTGAGAAACTGCAGCCACCGGAAGGATTGACTGCAAGACAGCCTCTTGGCACTGTCAGAAGGTAAACACTCATTAAACTCCTACGGGGTATATCTAAGACCCTGTGCTACAGCACAGTGTGGAGCAACACCTCCCCAAGCCCCGAGGAAAATATCTTAGATCCTACACACAGTTAAGAAAAGAGACAGACGAGTGTGTTAAAATATGTATGATGTTAATGAATTTCAGACTTCAAGGGTGTGTAACAGAATGCCAAGCACATAAATTGGCTGTGGTAGTTGCAATTAATTTTGGTATCTTAAATAAATGCAATAAATGGAACATTAGTATAGGTATGGTTCCTATGGGGCCATTGTCATGAGTTTATTTACTGTATAAAACATGTCCATTTTTACCCTCTACTGTTGGCTGATATCAGCAGTATTTATAAACTGAAAGCCCGCCTATGCTGCCACAAAAAAGGCAAAGGAAGCATCAACAACAATAGCTACATGAGATTTTATAAAAATATTTCATGTAACAACAGAGATTATACACAGGAAGGAGGTTTAGCATAATCTTCACCAATCTCCTGGGGGTGAGTGGCTGCTTTACATAGGTAGCTGTGCAAGTTACACAAACTACTGACGATGCTGTCTAAAGTGGTGTGAGGATGCTTACTCATTCTCCAAGATGAAGTGTAAAATTACTTTGAGGAAGCTGGTTAGAGAAAACAGCATGCAAGGCTGCAGGAATGCTGCTAGGCTATCAAATGGTCCTGAATACCCTTGCTTTAAAAACTGAATGAACCTGGGCTTTCACAGTCAAGTAGATTTGGAGAAATCCACCTCCAGGCACCTCTTTCCCTCTCCATGTCCTCCTTCCTCACAATCTTCTGGGACTGGTGATGTTCAGGAAGGGAATGCCAGAGGACCTCCCTCCCCTTGGCCCACCTCCACAGCACTGTGGAGAGATGGGGAACAAGTTCTGCTGTGGGTGGGGCCACCCACCTCTTTCTCTCCTGGCTTCCCTTCACCAGTTGATGTGCTCTGGAGTGGAGCACCTGAAGCTCAACCCTGTTGTTTCTCTAACCATTAAAGCTGTTGCACACAACCACATACAAAGGCATATAAGAGAGGCAGGAATTGAGTGAAATTTTTTCCTGCACCTGTGTCCAGATATGTTCAGCTTGGGTATAATTTGATCCTACATAAGGAAACTAAAATATCTTCTGAAATATTTCTCTTTTTTTTTTTTTACTTCTAAGTTACTGAGTACGTTTCTAACTTTGACTTAACCTCTAAACGTTGATGGCCAGTAACCTCCTGAATATAACCTCCCAATGAGCACTGCAGCCAGAAGGGATGCAAGGGATCCGGGAGCATGCATGAAGAGCAAGGAGGACGATGTTGCTGCTACATTTAGCATTGGTAGGACTGATGATGGGCTACAGACCATTCTTCATGTTTTCAATCCACAGATGATGCCAAGGGATTACACAGACTATGAAGAAGAGTCATGGGACTGATTAAACCACTAGAAAAAGTTTTATAGCATACTCTAAGAGTTTCATATGTTGTTTTAGAAAAGAAGAGGTTAAGAGTTGAGATGATCACAGACTGTAAGTATCTATGGCAGGAATATGATTTTGATAAATAAGAGTTAGTCTAGCAGACAAAGGCATAATAAGATTTAATTGCTGGAAGTTGAATTAAGGGAAATTCAAAATAAAAATAAGGCTCAAAAATGTAAGATAGTTTTTCCTTGAAACAATTCACTAAGGGTTGCTGTGGGCTCTTCATCACTGGAAATATTTTAATTGAGATTGGCTGTTTCTCTAAACTTTTGCTCCAGTTCAAACAGGAATTAATTCAGGGAAGTCCCATGGCTTGTATTATAAAAGAGGCCAAGCCAGATGATCACAGTGGCCCCTTCTGACTTTTTCATTTATGGGCTCTGATATAATCAGACCCTAGCACAATATAGCCATAGGCAAAAACACTTCCTATTCATCACAGATTATTATAAGAAATGTAACATCTTCTCATTATAAATCAGGCAGTACAGTTTATGGCTGTATTAAGCTGGTAAAACATAGCTCTAGTTTCATGTGTCTTTCACTCATTACCTTAAAAAACCTCAAAACATTTACCCAGCTCTTCCCAACTATTCAGCATAAAAAGTGTTTAGATGTTGAGAACAATGAGTTCAGGCTCCAATACTGCTGAGCTGTCTTGCAGTAAGAACACACAGCATGTATCCTAATAAATGAGCAACCCTAAAGTAAACCCTGCATCACTATCACCTGGATGTACCTACACCTAACGTCCCCTTGATCTTTGCACAGAACTCTCATTGCGTACACAGCAAGAGCAGTAAATGGCTCTAAGGGCCTAGATACTGTTTCACAAAAAGGTTTAAGACAAACACAGGCAGCAGAGAAGTGCTGATTTAGTAACAGAGTATTTTACAGCAAAGAAGGTCACAAATTGGCAGTATTAAAGGTTTTATTTTGGTTACTTGACAAGTGCGAATAAATGCTGTACAGAACAGGTAGTCAAGTGCCAGCAATATTTTTCTTTTGAAAATGTTATCTTCACTTCAATCTTCAGTAGAATATAATCAGTCAATCATAAAGCTGGCTGTTCCAGGCAAATACTTTTACCATTACACAATCCTGTGTGATTATTGGGTTCACACAGTGGAGACATAGTCCTGCAAATGCTGAAGAAGACAGTATTTTCTAATACAAGAAGAGCCCATTTCACCTTTAAAGATAGGAAATTAACCTTTTCAGAAAGCGGCTTTTAAAATGAGCTGAATTCCTATTCTGGATAGACTCTCTTAACTTTATTTACAGAGCTGAACCTTTTGTTATTAGACAGAAAGACAGACAAACAGTTTATCTCCAGCATATTTTTTATGCACAATCCAGGCAGTATCTCGTGACCAGATTCACAGGACAAATAATTTAAAGTAATGTACAGCTTTTAGAAACTAGGTAGTTAAAAACAAGCAATGGACTTAATGGTGACTTTAAGCAGAAAACAGAAAGAAGTTTGGTGGAATACAATAAATCCAGCAGTTTCATGTTAGCCACTGATTCACACCAGCTAAATTTACCCAAACTGTCACAATCAGACCCTTTGTTGCTTATTTTTTTAAAGTTCATCAGGAACTAGCATATTTTTTTAAATTACATTTCTATTTTTATAGTCATAACAAAAGAAATTTCAAAAGAGCTGTGGAGTCTCATTAATCACCTTTTCGTCAGAGCTAGATCATATTTTCAATGATGGGAAGTAGTTGTCACAAAATATTGCCACAAAATATTTACATGCTTATCATCAGCAATAGAGGTGATTAAAAACGCAAGTGGATCAACTTAATGAGCCAACAAGCAGCAACTTGTGGATGAAGTCTAAGTATGCTGCAGAATTATCAGCAGAGTTCAAAACTAATAACATCTTCTTTGGGTTTTTGGTGTTTGTTTTTTTTTATTTTAATGGTCCTGTCTACATCTCTACAGTACCACACTCCAAATATCATCCCACTTCTGGCTGCCTATGAAATTTCTCACTGGTGTCTCCTCTAGACATCCCCCTTCTACTTCTGATACTGTCTCTTCTTTGTTATGTCTTTTTGTTTAGACTAAATTACTTTTTTCCTCTCACTTACTTAATTTATACTACTTGAATTCAGCTTAAAACCATGGAAAGCAAAGGCAGCATTTTATCCTCTCCTTCATAGCACACAAATGCCATGCTTTGAGTTCTACCTTCATGTTTTTCATTCCCAAACTGGTACTTAGGCAAGCAAAATTTACAGGAAATATATTACTGATAGACGTAATGTAAGATTAATGGTTTTGATATGGACATTGCCTTTTGGTAAAGGAGTTGACTTTGTGGTATGGTTTTTGATTGCCAAAGATCCATGAGTGGACTTGCATACACTAATAACTTACAATCACACTGTTGTGCACTATCAGGAGTAAAAAAATCTATTGGCTGAGAAAAGAAATTAAAGACAATCTATTTCAACCCCAAGGAAGAAGTAGCAAACGAACCTAAATAAAGGCAAAACACCTAAAAAGAGCATCTATCAGAAGATGAAAGGGGAATGTCAGTGATATTTTATGATTTATAGTCGTTCTGCAGTTGCAGGCTCTGATGTGGGAATGTGATGTGTTTTCTCAATAGGAGAAATAAGTGCTCCAAGTTGATCCTTAAATAAATGTATAAAGTGCTGAAAAGCATGAGCACAGACTATGGCTTGAGAAGTGTAAATACAGATATGAAATGACTGCTCTTGAGTGCAAGAGGCTGGGTGATAGAACAATGAGAATGAAAAGTATATAGTGCTCCTTAAAGAGTTTACTGTTTAGTGAGGAAAAAAATGAACATACTGTCTTCAGTCCTGCACTCCCTCTTTCTTCCTGCCTTTTATCACGTTGCCAAAATTGTTTGCTTTTGAAAAAAATGATGATTTTTTAAAAATAACAACCCCCGTTATACCTTAATACATTGCTTTATTTCTTGAAAGGGCTCAACAAACTTTGCTAAGCCCTCCTAACAACATGGCTCTAAAATATTACTATGAGATTGGGAAACTGAATCCTGGAGATGAAATGACTCGACTGTTGTCTCATATTTAAAGCTTCTAAGTGACACTGTTGTACAAATAATGATTATATTTATGAACAATACCATTAAGTAGCCGATAATGGAACCAAAGGTGGGGACACAGGATTTCCTGCTTTTTAAATGCTGTGGGTCACAAATCCTGCTGTAGAAATTCATCTAATAATGTTCTTCTTCAGTGTGTTCTTACTTCACTGTATGAGCCTCTTACCAATGAGTAATCAATTCATGAACTATCAGTTTATAAAGTTTGACATTATGTCTCACTTGCACTTTAATCAAATGGAATCTACAATCCATTCTAAATACCTTGCAGTATGGGCTTGTTGTATGTTGAAAATCCAGTGCCATCTAAGGAAGTTCAAATGCTGTTGGGAGTTCCATGAGTCCAGAAAAAGAACATGATGTTCTCCACAGCCTCCTGACTAGGAAAAAGTCCTTATATCAGAAAACAGGTCCCATAACTGACAGGTCAAACTGCAAGACTGAAGACTGCTACTTCACTCAGAGAATCTCTCTTATTAATGTCAAGGTTCCTTTCATAATCAAGCTGAAGTGAACTTAAGGTACAATGCAAGTCCAATTTGCTGTAACTACAAAATGTACATGCTTTGGTTTGTCTTTAAAGAAACCTTTAAACTTATGAGAAACTTGCAGAAAAAGGAAGTTTACAACACCCTTACTCTTGCCTACCCAAATAGCCGAGATACAGGTTTGCTTCAGTATAGCAGTAATAGGCAAAAATATAGTTTGTAAGAATATGTCCAAATATGACAAATAACAGAGAATACAATAGAGTGCATAGAACTGTGTATTCCATAGTGTGGGTGGTAATGTTTTCTGAAATTACATTCTTCAGCTGGCTCATCCTCATACAGAAAATCTCTTCCACAATTGTGTTTTGAAGATTTCAGAAAGCTTTCCCAAAAACCAAAAGTAATTATTTCTAATATGTCTTAAAGGAATATTTTTGTATGTGACTGCTCTGCATCTTTGATGCGTTTATCAAAACTTTAGGCACTGCTTGGCATATAGTTGATAGGAAGTCATATTTTTCTGTTAACTCATAGAAATACCAAATTCAGCATTCTCATTTTGGAGCACTCCCTTGAGGACATTGTGACCATAAACTAATCAGTGGATTGCATTAATTTCCATGGGTTTTCCCCATCTCTGACAGATAATTCAGTGTTCCACACTGAGGTAAAATATGGTGGTCAAAATGCAGCTTCTTTCACACCCTACAGTTCACCAAGAAGCTTTGGGATCGATGCCAAGACTTTAAAAATCTTGAATCAAATGCAGAGGCTGAACCCCAGAGGTTTAAATAAGGACACTGAAATTTTTCAATATCTGGATGAGGACAACAATGTCACAGAGCAGGAATACTCACAGGCCAGCTGCAAATGGGTAAAAATTGCACTGAAAGCAATCATCTTGGGCGTATGAGGCAAGAACTCCCACAGTTTTCTTTCCTCCTCCCCAGGCCAATCATAAAAATTCCACAGAACAGAAAAAGTTTCTTTTAGTTTGAATTTTAGATGTTAAAAAATATCTATGTCACTTTCACAGAGCACCTGATGAATTAGGTCTCAAATAACACGAAAATTCTTATATAACCCAGTAATCAGTGGACTCAATTGTTTATAATATGCCAACAGTAAATGCAGGAGGAATTTATAATCATATTTTCATGGGGAGTAAGCCAAAACCCCTTCTGCAACTCAAACAAACTGCTTCACTTTTTCATTTTGGACAGGTTTAAAATTCAAAGAGAAATGACAGCATGACAGATAAATTTCTCTTGTGCATTTTCCCCATAAGGGTGACGCAAAGAGAAGTCAGAAGATTAGCTTGTTATGCCCAGTGTATTTACAGTTACTGTACAGGTGGATTGTTACAATAAGCTGATGACAATTTCTCTACAGAAAAAAGGAAAAAGAAAATAAGGAAAAGAAAAAAAAAAAGAAAAAAGAAAACAAGAAAAAAGAAAAGAAAACCAAGAAAAAAAAGAAAAAAGAAAAAAGAAAAAAACCAAACACAAACAAACAAAAAACCCAAAAAAATCCCCAAAATTGTTTCACTAGGTACATTTTATATTCTTCCTGTCAATTCTCCACTTTTTTTGCCCGCTTCTCAAAATGATCTTTTCTTTCTTAACATATCTCTCCAGTAGATTTTGGTTTTTTCTTATTTTCCTGTCTATTTTAGACTCCCTCAACAATAGAAATTAAGTGGGGTTGACTGAACTGGTTCAAACACAATAGAAATACAGTTCCAGAGTCTCAAACTTAAAGACACCCTGACTGATGTCTACTAGTCCTAGCTGTTTTGAGACAGGATTTTTAAATTATTTCTCAGATGTTTCTTCTTTGAGTGAAGTGGTCCCATTTGCAGCAGTGAAAGACAAAACACCTTCTTCATTCCCTTGCTGTTCCTCACCTGCTTTTTCTTGTTGGCTTCTTTCTTCCATCTCCCGCTCATTCCTATCCCTAGCCTGAAACTTCTCTTAAAAGAGGCTCTGGTTAGGAATGTGCTTGAGCGCCCCAAAAATCAACCCATGACCTGCCAAATGTCCCAGAACCAGCAGGGCAGTGCTCCTGCACTGGCTGGTCCACGCTGGGATTGGTGACATGGTAGCACTGCAAAAAGCCTTCTGTCATCTTCCAGGTTTAGACAGCGGCTGTTCTGGTACTGGCAAGGAGGGGACTGCAGCTGTCCCTGGAGCCCTTTGCCAGGGAGCAGGACAGCAGCAGAGGGCCATGCCACTCCAGCACACGCTGCCTGGTGCAGCGGGGTAGGGGAGTGCAGGGGTTGGTGGCAGGAAAGGCTTTTTCTCGAGGTGCAGCAGTGAAGGAAGAGTAAAGAAGTGAGTGTACACCACATTCGTGCAGCCTACTGAGCATTTTTTGGAGTCCTCTGCTCGGTGTGGTCACCTGATACCTTCCTGATCTATGTGTGAACCCTCAAATCTCATACTCCTGCCTGGTTTTGATTTTGTTCATCACAGGGTTTTTGTTTTGGTTAGTCCTTTCTCCTCTGGGGACATCTTGACACTTTGGTCAGCCTGTTAGTGCCCCAGCCAGCACTGAGCCAAAAATAACAAAAATTCCCCTCCTCTCCCATTAATTTCTGCTCACGAGAAGGGAGAAAGGGTTGACACCCCAGGGACAGAGGGGTGAAAAGCATTCAGACTAAGGCACAGCTATAATTTCAGTCTGTGAATGTGGGTTGCAGTGGAGAAAATTAAGATGCTGTTTCTCCCAAGCCCTGCAGGCAGGCCAGTCTAGGGATATAGTGGAGAATGTTCTCTTTGCACGGAAACATTTCACAGATTCCTACAGACACTGATTCCTCTTCCACAATCCAAATCCTGCTCTGGTTCAACACCTATGTTTATGCCACAGCTTTAAAGGCCAAGATCTTGACTGAAAGTGATGCAGAAACTGCCAGTTTTTTTCCTTGAATTCAAGGCAAAGAAATCTTTTCTGCACTTGGGCAAAGGCACTTGTGTTCAGTGATGAGGCTAAGAGATTTGTGCTTGAAACATTCTTGGTAATACAACTTCAAGATGCTTGGCAGGGCTGAACTCCTGTGAAAGAATCTGATGCAAGAAAACAGATGAAAGCTGCAACGTGGTTGAAGGGAATTGCAGAGATTGGATTGAAGACAGAATTTGGCCTCTACCACTGAACATTCATGAGGCCAAACATGATATGGAAACAGTTTCAGTAAAATGTACTCCACAGAATCAACATGCCAGGGAGCCTGAACAGCTTCATTTATCACTGTTCCACTGCTGGTGCTTGTCTTTACACAGGGTTATAACTTTTTTCCATTAAATCCTGTGTATGACTCTGAGTCTGTATTTATTTCTAAAGATGCAGAAAGAAGATGTTTATAACCAAATCTGTGTATAATTATTTTTTTAAAAGAGAGCTGTATGTTTAAAACCCTCCTGACCAGGAATGTACGAGTTTGAATGTTGTTCTGAAGCCATTAAGATTTATCACAAAATTGATTGCTACAGATAGGTGTGGTGAAGAGGAATACTAAATGTTGAAAATACTGTCTGTAGTATACAAGAGTGTCTGAGACAGTACCCTAGCTTTACAAATATGGAGACAACTATGGAAAACTTCAGACTCTTTGCTATCACAGAACAAAGTTAATCAAGGATATAGCTGCTTTTTCACTCTCCATCCCCATGTGATTAATTTATCCTTTGTGTGTTCCTTTAAAGTAGCCCAAATGCCTCTGGTGAGAAGAGTTTTCCACAGTATTTTTCCCATACACTTGTTGAAGGTTGTTCAAAAAAAGATTTCCCATATATACATTTATTTTCATGTGGAAATCTTCAACTCAAAAACATTTTGCTTTCAACTTTGCTTTTGTAATCAGTGTTTATTCTAGTTACACATTTTAAAAGCGATAATAATGATTTGCACCACTAAACAAAGAGCACGTTAGTATTGCAAGCAGTCATTTTCCATCCAACTAAGCTTTCTTTGGAATGTAGCTGTCAATTTTTCCCTTTTTCAAACCCTGAAGGAAGTATCCACATTTATTCAAATAAAAGATCCAAAACCTTGGACTCCTTAGAGCAAAATAAGCCAGAAGGTGGAGTTGCAACTGTAATTAGGATCCCTTCAGCGCCTGAGGACAAGGTCTTTAGCTAACTAGATGCATTCCACTGCTACCAATGCAGTCTGTTCATGTTTAAAAATGTTTATTTTGCCCTATCTAGTCATAGCTCTCAGTGTTATTGACAGATATAAGCAGTGTGTGCATCCAATAAACATATGAAAAGAATCATTGAAAACAGCCCTTTCTCATTGGTCCAACATCAGGTTCAAAGGATCTGTTTCATAAACTACTAGCTATTCTCTTATTTGATGTAAATGGTATCAATTTAATGCTTATCCCACCCTAGCAATAGTTTTTAAGTTGTTTTAGAATTGTACATGTACTTAAAATAGAATTAATCAGATCAGTTTTACATACGAAAATTCACAAATTACAGAGATCAGGGAATTGTTGAGATCAGAGAAAGGGAACCTTTGTGCAGTCCAGGTTATAAGCAGATTGTCCTGAGAAGAAAGGAGAGAAATACGACAAAGCTACTGTGCCATGAGGACATTTTCTTCTATCAGCTTTCCACTTTCTGTGCAGTGGGCTGTGGTGAGAGTCTGCTTTTAGGTTCACGTGCACCTTCAACCATTCTAATGTTCTTTGCTACAAGTAAATATTACTAAAGATGGAAAAAAGCTTTAAGACTGTACGCTGAGAAATATAGGACAGTGTAACTCTGCCCGCCCATCGTCTCCACCTTTTTAGTTTGAAATTATTGGGGAATTTTTTTCAGGGAATGAAAAATCTTTGACACTATCCATTGCACCATCCTATCAAAATGTGATCAGCAGAACTCAGGAGTGACTGGCTTAATGCCATAAAAATTAGCCCTTGTTTGAAATGTGAGAACATTGTCTTGTTGCAGGCATTCAAAAATGTCAAAATTTTTCACTGTCATTTACCTAATTCCCTTTTACAAAATTCATGCTACAGATCTGAGATAAGCTGTTTGGTTGTAAAACTAGTGTGGAACTGGGCCTACAATAAAGGAACTGAAAATTATAAATTATTTAGACAACAATGAAACAATTTTATAATTCTGTTATACCACATGTTACTCAGCTCCTCCAAAGGCTTGGAGGTTCTGCATGTGTGCATGCAGGAGGGTGCATGTGTGGCTTGGAAATTCTGCATGTGTGCATGCAGGAGGGTGCATGTGTGTGCGTGTGCGCACGTGGGTTGTATCTATATGGGCTTCTCATGGCAGTGGAGTTTTTTAATCTACAGTCACATACCTCCAAAAAGCTACAACATATGTCTGTCCCTCAAGTTAAATGGAAAGAGCATTCCAGCCTCTTCAGGAGTAGGAGGCTGGAGACAACAGAAGATGTGACCTGGATGGTGACAGAGCTCGGCCAGGGGAAGGCTGGGCTTGACCAGGATCCCCCGTGGCATTGGGGGTTAGGAATCCAGCTGGTAGGTTGTGAGGAGGAGGGGGCTTGGGTGTGCATGTGCATGTCTCACCTGAGTGCCCTGCAGGAGCAGCAGCCAGGGAAGCAGAGCCCTGCCAGGGGCCCAGGCCGGAGCAGCACGGCTCCATGGAATACACTCCGCACTACGGACTCAGGCTTGGAAACTCTGAGTAAGAAAAATGCCTGTTGTTTGTTTCTGCTGCATTCAGAGAAACAGGATTCTGAGTACATGCTTTGTAAACAAACCAAAGACATTCCTGACTCCTATCATCAATTTCTCCTCCTAATGGAAAAAATCCAGCAAGTTTCCACTCTGTGAATAGGGACAATATTATAAGCATGAACACAAGGCCAAGTCAAGTGTTGTCCTCACTTATACTGGTACAGCCCAGCTCATATCAGTGCAGTGAAAATGGTTCCTCTACATAAGAGTCAGAAAGATACTTTCTGTCATGTTTGAATTTCCAAACTCAAAAAGCTGTATGTGGAGGGATCAACCGTGCTCATTCCTTTGGCTGGAAACAGAGCTGTGCTTCCAACAAAGAGAGTAAAATTTGATTTCTCTGAAAAGTTTTAATTTATGGACCAGCATTTTTCTAGTCCTGAATGTATGGAGTTAGTTTGCACAAATCCCTTCTTCTTCAGTCTTCCTAAACGAAAAGCAGTTCTCACATTGCGGTACTAGGATGCCTCATGAGGAGGTATAAGACCTGACTTTTTCAATGCTATGAAGTCTTCTGGGTAACATGTAGTGAGCACTCAGTTTCTGATGGTCAAAAGTAGTTTTCCTTAAGTGCAGGTCTTTGGAAAATACAATTACATATCTTGGAATAAGTGTAACTGCTGGCCACATACATCCTTTAGGACTGCAGTTTATTTTTTGACAATGCATCCTCCATATCAATGCCACATTACAGCAGAACCCTTGGCATTTTCTACCATCTGCTGAAAAATCGCCTTTATTCCAATGAAAACATTGCATTTAAAGTCTTCTAGCTTTTCCTCCAGGGATACTGCAAGTGAAAAATTGCAAATGGGGTTGAGTGCAGCCACTTGTATAAGGGGTTAAACTGTGTAACAGCAGGCAGGGTTGTACCAAGGGCGTTGATGCAAGAGCCCCGGCCACCCTGATCACATCTTGCAGGAAGACAGCGGGGAGAACGTAGAGGAGATATTTGGGCCTGGATCAAACAGATTGGCCACAAAGACTGTCACTAACCCTTTCACTTGCACAAGAGAAGTCCTACTGCAATAGCAGGGATCCTGACTACTGCATCAGCACAGGTAAAATAGTTAAGTTAGTGATGACTAGACTGTGAACTGGAAGATAGTCTCGTCAGTCTTATCACTTTCATTTTGAAGAACCTACCTTTAAACCCGATTTCTTGCTTGGGGTATCTTGCAGAAATAGGGCAGCAATCAAGAAAGCACACAGTAGCCCAAGTAGTGTTAAAGAATGGCCAGAGGGAAATTTCTTGGTTGCTGCCTCTACAAAACCACAGAACAAAAGATGTCACCATGTCCTGGGGAGGAAAAGAAATAACATCTCTAAGAAAGACATATTCTAGCAAGGCATTTGGTCTGTAGTTATAAACTTGGAGGGAACAAGAACCCCAAATTTAAAAAATCATGGTTCTAAAGGAAGTTGACTTTAAGGTCCAGATAAACAATCAGAGTAAAGGAGTGATTGTCCTTCTGGTCTCATGACTTCTGCATTCCTGAATGTGTGGTGACCCATATTTAAGAAATGGGAAAGGATGGGCTTTTTTAAAAAGGTAGACAATTAAAGTGAAAGTAGGAGGACCTGGCAGGAGATGCATGGTAGGTCTATGACTTGCTAGCACAAAGAGTTCTATATACCTGTTTCTGGTAGGAGGTTGTCCAGAGATGAAGTGTAGAGAAACACTCTCTACACTTCATCTCTGGGAAGGAAATAAAAGTCAAAGCCTGGAAGAGCCCTTCAAAAATCAGTAGGGAAACATAAGAAGGAGTTTCCAGAGGACTTGTCAAAAGAGTGATTACAGAGTTGAGAGAATCACTGAAGACAAGACAAGAAATAAGATGACAGGATTGCAGGAAGGTGTTCCAATTGCTGAGATGAGAGAGAAAGCATGGAGTTGGGAAGAACAGTCCAAAAGGAGCAGGACTTAAGCAAAGGAGATAGGGATGGGGATTTACAAGGTCTGAAAATACTCCAGAGATACAGACCCCACTTACCCACAGGGTGTTTGTGCAATTGATGAAGTGCAAGTCCAGTTACACCCCTGCCTCAACACCTCCCAGCCAGCCAAGGATTTGTCCCCTCAGCTGGACTGATAACCACCGCCCAGCCATGGAAACTCCACTGCCTGCTGGGTGCCCCAGTCCCTCTTCCTCCCACCCCAGCTGCTCCTGGTCCCACTCGCTCCCGTGCTCTGGTGCTTACCCAGCCCTGCATTAAGCCCAAGTAGAACTAACCCAACAAAGCAAATAGTTTTCCACCAGCTTAGTGTACTATTAAGCAATACTTTAAATAGCAAAGAAAATACATGGGATGACATATGGAGACACTTTCCCACAGAGGCATTAAAGGGAGTTTAGCACAGTGCTTAGTTTCAAGACGTACGAGTATGTTTGAAGTCTGTAGCCCCACCTTTACTACTGCTTGCAGTCTCAGAATACCAGATGGAGAGCAGGATGGATACACAGAGCCCAGTGTTTACCCTGAGCAACAAAATAAAAAGGCTACAATGCTTAAAAGATCGGAGATGCACAGAAGCATGTTCTTTCTGCATATACTAAAAGCTATGCAAATTGAAATAACAAGTTCTCATCACACTGTTAAACCCCTTATGTGTTTAACCGAAACTGCAAATGCATCAACCTGGTGTATTTAGTCGCAGCCATAACATAACAGATCATAACTGTGGAAATAAAAGCTGTATCACAAAAGGCAGTAGCACAAGGCAACATCCAGTTGTGACAGGGCTGCCTGGCAGTCCGTGCAACATCTAGTTCTGTTGGATCAACATTGAGCTATGGACTGCGTGCTGCTGGGAAAAGAAATCTTCTAAAATCCTAGGAAATGCTTCATCCTAGCAGCAAAAAATGCTGTTTGGTCATACATACATAGATTTAGATCGGGGGTGTAAAGTTATTTATTCTAACTATGAAATTGTCATTGGATTTTATGGGAGTATAGTAGAATGTTAACAGTGCAAACTACTGATAGTATTAACATGTAATGTAATTATTCCTCACAGAAGGATGAAATTAATGTAATGATGAAAGTGTATGCATGCAGGCAGCTACACACTGCAATAGTACATTTGTATACAGACAACAGCCAAGACATTTTTATTCCTTCCTCCATTTGTGGAGGAATAAAAGCCCAGCGTTTCACTCTCTTGGCTCTGTGTTTGCTCACAGAACAATCACTGATTTTACCATATCCAACTCACTGTTCAGCTTCACCTCAGTGCTTACTGTCAGCATTTGCATTTTCAAGACTTTGTAATGCTGCCTGTTCATCACGAGCACGGTAGGGTACACACTTGAGCTCAAAAGGAACTATTTATTTGGACAATTAGGTGACACTTGTCACTCAGCTTTCTGGCCAGAGTTTGGGAATGGCAGGCAGCCAGGGTACACACGCAGAGGCCAGCTCTGTCACACCCATGCATGAGTTGGAAGGGCATGTCCATAATGTGAGGCTGACCCAGTTTGTTCAGGTTCACAGCATTTTTGTGGAAGAAGGAGATGCATGGAAGCTCTGATCTCCCCAGGTTGCACAGCCCATGCACCTGTGGTGTGGGGGGGCCCAGCCTTCCCTGGTGCAGACAATGTGAAGTGTGCAGAAAACAGAGAGAAAGGTCCATACAATTTGTGGAGAAACCACAGCCAGGGTGCAGCTGAGCCATTGTTGATGGCAGAGCCAAAGAGGAGAGCAGGGAGCAGAGCTCTCTTTCAGGAGAAAACTCCATGGAAATGCTGGCCAGTGATTCCAGGCAAAGTTGTTGCATGTTGCTGCTAGTCACTTACAGGGTTCAGGAAAGATATTTACTCTTTGTAAATAAGCAGGATTGCACCAGAGAATTACCATCAATCTCACATCCACAGGAAACACCCAAAAAGTTCTTAGATGCTATCTCACATCTAAGGATACAACAGTGGAGCTGATCCAGCTTCTAACATCCTGAAACACAGAGCTGGACACAGTCCCACCCTGCTGGCACGAGGAAGGGGCTGTCCTGTCTACTGTAGCCTGGCTTGGCTCCAAGACCCCACATGTGGGGTTAAGTCCCCAGGGAAGTATTGGGAACCTGAGGGTTCAAGGCAGGAACTTCAGGGCAGGTCTGGTTGAACTACTCACCCCTTGCACAAAAATTGCATCATCTGCCTTGGATCGCTTTAATATCATTGATATTTGAACGCAGTCACAGGTGACAGGTACGATAAATGTCTCAGCTTTACCTGAGAGAGAGAGGTCAGGCCCATCCTGCAGGTGCCTCACACAAGCAGTCCTGAACTACTTCTGTGGGAGTCAGGTTTTGTCTTTGATTAAGGTGGGCAGGATCTCACCAACAATAACCTCGCCTTCCTGTGAAGCAAGGCAAGGTGATGAAGTTCACAGCTCTCCTGGCATGGCCAAAAACATAAGGCACTTCAATGCAAAGTGGTCCTTGAAGGCAGCTTAGGGCAGGAAATGCAGAAGTCCCATCTCAGATCCAAACCTCAGATGGAAAATGCATGGGCAAAATACAATCACTTATGCTGATCCACTCTCATTGGCATGCCGAACTCTTTGGAAAAATTATGTGGGATCTTTGTCATGAATGACAACGGCTGATTTCACATCTTATCCCAAAAGGCTCCACTAAAGATCCTGAGGAATTTCTTAAGTAACCACATATGTTGAACTGTTACTTATCTTAATGAAAAAAAGACAGTCACTTAACAGAAAGATATCCAGAGATGAGTTCAAGCTATGGATTATACAATATGTATACACACCCCCACATCAAAAAAAAAGAAAAAAAATTCTAATTTATACTAGCACAAAAATTTCCATCTGAAAATGCTAAGTGTAATTGTTTCCCATCATTTGAAGGAAGTCCTGGCTCCACTGAAGTCATGGCAAAACTCCCATTGACTTAAAATGAATCAGGACTTAAACCTTTGCCTTTAAGAACATGCTGAATTATTTTCAAATTTTCTTTTAAAAATTTTGAAAGAAAAATCTGCTTGTATTTAAAAGTTTTGATGCCAAGTTTTTTCCCAGAGTGAATTACTTCAGCCTTGATATAAATCTATCAAAATGGGTTTAAAATATGTAAAGATGAACACACCCTTACAGAATAGCCCTGCTCTCTTCAGCTCAGGTTCATGCAATAGAACAATAAAGTGAATAAAAGAGAAAAGATAAAATAACAGGACAAATAATATCCAACCTTATGGATATAATCTGCAATTTAGACATACTGTTGTCATATTTCATAGGAAAAACATTTATTTCCCAGCTTCAATTTTATTTAGGTTCCCAATTTAAGAAATAGAATTAATCTATTACCTCATGTAAAATTAATTAATTAATTACAAATACTCAATCTCAGTAAAAAAAGCACCTTCTCCATTTAATTTTATTTTTTGCATAATACAAGCAAACTGACAGACTAAAGGTCAACCTGTCCCTGTATCCTGTTTTTGATAATTTTAAGATCATTGCTTTAAAGACAAAGTATAAAGCCAGGATGAACATAGAAGTATCAGGTCAACATCTCCTAAAATGCAAAGATAAAGATAGATCATTTAAAGATTTTATTCCTTCCACAAATTCAATTGAGATTTTCTAAATCTGCTACGTATTTGACAATATTGTCCTGTGGAGATCAATGAACTAACACTGCAGTTTGATGTTAGCGTGCATCATGTTGAAAATTCTACTTTAATAAAATATTTGCATCCTTTCCGTTGTAATCTTGATTCATTTGCAGTAGCACTAATCAAGCAAAATTTCTTCTGTACTTTCACATTCAAGTAGAGAAACAGCTAGTGTCTTTTCATTCCATGTGAAAATTAACCAAGCTCCTAAACTCAAAATAATATCCAAACAAGTTATGCAGTTTTCCCAGATGCATTTGCACAGCTCACCGATCATTGCAATAATAGGAGGACATGATGGCAATACAATTTTGCTGTATTAGTTCAGGGATACCAAAGGAAAAAAAACGAGACTCGGTACTGCAGAATGTTGTAGAAACGATTTCTCTACTTTCTGATTATGATTAAATCTTGGTGTGCTTTGAAATCCCTCATGTGTAATGCAAACCAGGATTTGGGGTGTTAGGAATGCATCCCCACCCTTCTTCCAAAACGTTCTGTAAATTATCATCTGCAGACCCCAAATCCTTGAGTGGAGGGGGAAAGGAAGGAGAGGAAGGCAGGGAGTGGAAGAGGGAGAGGAGGGGGAGAGAGAGAGAGGGGAGAGAGATTAGAAGCACTTTTCACCTCTTGGTCCCGTCAGTGTGCTCAACGCCGAGAGCCGTGCTTCAAATCCGGTGTTATCGTTAGGCCTGATTCAAAGGAAGTGAAATAGTCTACTGAGAAAACAGTGGAAAAAGTAAAGGTCCTGAAGAAGTAAGTGCTGCATGTTGAAACGTATGCATGTCACACCCCATTTGTCTTTCATATTGGAGAATAAAGCAGCCTGTCCCGCAGCAGTCATTATACACCATATTCTTTATTTTAAAAATGCAAGAAATTTGGCACAAAGAACAAAAAAAAATCAACTGATGAAAAGCATTTATGTCATGGTTTAAATTAAGACCTTTGTAATGCAAGAATTACATCAGCAGTGGGCTTAGCTTAATGAAAATAAGACAGTGTTTTTAAAGACCATGAATGAACAAATCCCCTCTGCTTTCTGAAAGAGACAAAATGCAGATATAGACAAATAGATAATTTAAGCTGAAATCAGAGCAAATCACACTTTGATACCTTTAGGAATTACTGAAGTTTCTATTCCACTGACAATTCTGGGTCAACAAAGTCAAGCGAGAAGTTATTTTATATTCACATGTGGATTTGAAATATTGTCAGGGGATATTAGGTATTACAAAGTCTCTTCGATATTGTCATTGCGTGGACTTTGGTTAAGATAAATTGAAATTTCAGACTCTTTCCTCTTTTGATGTGTTTTTGTTTTGGAGTCCACCTAACAAGAATGAAAAGGGTGAATGTTCTTCGTTATCAACTATTTAAGATGTTTATTAGCATATTATTTTAATATAATGATAGTTAAAGGTTTAATAAAAAAATCATTTTGAATGAGAAGAAGTGAATTAATATGAGCCATTTGGGTCTACTAGCAATGATGTAGTATTGATTTGATTAATGTGAAAACCTACGGGTGAAGGTAACAAAAAGGAAGTGAAGTCTCTGCTCTTTGATGTCTATTGTTTGATATAAATTTTGTCCTCTATTCTTTGTGCACATATTTATCTTTATCAGTCTGCTGAATGGCTTTTGCAAATATAAGCAGCATTTTTTCTGATGCAAAAGGAAGATTATAAAGCGAGATAAAATAGTGGTTTCTAGTAGAGATAAAAATAGAGCTCAAAATCTAGACAGAAAACTTTCTACTGTCATATGGTGAGTATAATTATATATTGTTTTTGTATTTCTATATTGCATTGATGTGACAGGAAGCTGCAAAGCAATTGGATCAGGTCCATGTCTTGCTGTTATTGATGACAAATGCAACTGGTTCAGCCACAAAAGATCTTATATGTTTTGGGTGTGTGTGTCTCCGAATATACATACATATTATCTACCTTCTATAAAAATACCATAGGCAACTGAAAAAAGTTGATTTAATTATGTCATTCTTTGCAGGGGGGGGAAGGGCAATATTTCAATACTCTGTTACTTTTTGTGTATGAACTAACTGTGAACTAATCGTACATATATTGCAAAATGAATTATATTAAATATTTGGGGATAAAAAGAAATGAGATGGGCATGCGCAGCACAGAATGGACACCAACATTATATTTTACAAGCATGTTTTGTTCATGTATTATTTCTGAACAATGTGATCAAGCCACTGGCAGTATCAAGATGATGATGAATATTAACACATTGCTAATCAATCTGATTTAAAGATTTTCTGAATGTTAAGAAGAATAAATTATTTCTTATCTGGGCAAAACTAGCTATCCAAATCTTGAAAGCTCCTTCAACCTAGCAACATTTCTTTATGTGTCTGTTGGGGTTTCCAGGAAGACAGCCCATTCTGTGATAAAAGAAACTTTGTTCTCTGTGCACCCTCAGTAATGAAACAATGAGCAGCTGAGGGTTTCTTTAAAAAAAGTTATGGCTGTATTTTAGAAAATAATTGTCATCTTTCACTTCCAGAGAACTTCTGATATCTGTTTAATTTTGAAAAAGTGCAGTTAACAATTCACTTTCATTTTCCCCTTCCTTTTGTTGTGGGAATGAAAGGGTGAATGGAAGGGGCGAGGAAAGGCAGGGCCTGAATCTGCAGCCAGAGCAGGTCAGCAGCCAGGGCTGATGTCGGTGAGCTCTGCTTGGAAGCAGCAGCTGCAGGACTGGAGCTGATGCTAAAGGTGATCTGGCACGCAAGAAGGAAGGGAGATAAGAGCACTGGATTTGCTGCTCCTTTTATTTGTATGCACACACACACACGTTTCCTATAGATCAAATACAACCCTTTCTCTCACAAGTGGTGTCTCTCAGGGAGGACTCAGAAGGCTGTCAGGGGTCTGCCTACTCCTTGAAAAATGGCATATAATACACAGTGTTTACCAAGAAATCCCTCCTTCTTGCTAAGTATTGTTTTCAAGAAATTTAGGTAGGAGGTAATGAAACAAAACAACTTCAAGATGTCTTAATTGATAAAAAAAAAAGGGTTTCTTCCAAGAATTCTTTTCCCTTTGGGTTCTGTAATATCATGCCAGATATCTTGTGCTTGCATCATCTCTAGTATCCACAATCACCAGGAAGTAAAGGGGGTCAGTACCTACCTTCCTTGCAGCAAATAGGAGAAAAATATGCCAGTCTCCTTTTATTCAAGAGAAACCCAGGCAACAGATGAAAAGACTCTAACATCTAAACCATAGACCACCTTGAGCAAAAGCTAATGCCAACACTGGTGTTCTCTGATGGGATGGCAGCTGTGAGCAGAGGGGACAGAGGCTGGGGTGGGAGGCAGAGAAGGTTGGTTCCCATCCAGCATTTCCTCCCCATTTGTGCAGAGCAGTGTCTGCACGCTGCCCTATTGCTGCAACACTGCGGTCCTTGCACATGCAGCAAAGTAAGAGCAGCCTTTCTCACTGGGAAATCAGCTCCTTCTGTTCTGTCAAAGGACTTGACTTGCTGCTTATGAAAAGATAATGTCTTTTCACCCAGTCACTGCTAGGTGGGTTTGAGCATTAAGTTGCTCTCCTGCCCCGCCGAAGTTTCTGAGCTTTCAAAGCACTTCCCCAGACAGAACGGGCACCAACATGAAAAACATTTGTACCAAGGAACTCTTTCTTGTGGGCAAGGTTCTGACAGCTGAGTATGGCAGGCGGGATCCTGAGTGTGGTGTTTCATGCTATTGTTTACGAAGTAGATATTGCTCCTGATGCGCTAAATCAAAACAGCAGGTCTTAAAATGTGGTCAACAAAACATGATTTCTGAAGAGCTGGCTACTCACCTGGTACTAAATTCCTTCCTTCTGCTAACTGCAAAATCGCATTAGACACAGATAAAAATCTATTAAAGATTTTCCTTACATTAATTTTCTTAATATTAATTTTCCATGTCGGCAAGGGTTCTCATTACCGCAAATATGTTATGCAACTGCGGGGCCAGATCTGCACCGCAACTGCTATCTATTAAGGTATAAGCCACATCATGAAAATATTAGAGGATGACTGCATTAAAAAATGTCTATCTCCTGTTTAAAGCATATTTATATTAATAGGAATTCTCAGCCTGAATTGTGTTGGGAAAACAAGCCATCCCTAAAAAGCTTGGCGTGGAGCTAAGGATCGCAGGGCCTGATCTTTGGAAATGCGTGCGCTGATCAGGAGTTCGATGGGAGGCAGAAGCCCTGCGGAGTCGCAGGGCTCGCTCTGTCACACGACAGGAATCTGTGTTTGCAAAATGGCTGCACAGGCAGCCCTGGGAGGGTGGAAACTGCACCTTGGCACGAGCCAGGCGGAGAATCTCACCAGAGAACCTTATCTGAACACGTTCGCTTTTTTTTCCTGGAATACAGCAAAAGGTGCTGCAGCTTTAAACTTCAAAGTTTTAAAAATTATTTGTGGTTAATCCACCTCTGTTACAAGCTCTAACAAGAACTCTGCCCATGCTGTAAAAAGCCACTAATGAGACTATCGTGACTCTAGAGCCCGGCAGACGCCCTCTTTGATGAACAATCGGCACCACCTTCCCCAGCTGCATGGTCAAATTACAATAAATGATAATCAGCAAATTAAAATGTACACAGTCTTCCTGCCTGCTTGAAAGGGGGAAATTGGTTACAAATGTACTTATGTATTGCTAAACTAAATTTTATTGCATCATAGATGTGTGAATTTTTTTCCATAGAAAAGGAGAAGTCAAACTTTATCCTTCAACATCTAAAGTTAAGCTTCATACACAGATGCCTACTTACACAGGCAAATTTTTGCCCTTCCATCTCCAGTGATTTCAATCTTATAATTTGTAATTGTCCTGACACATTCCTGCTTCCATTTATTTTAATTGTCTCGGATTGTGACTCCTATTTGGAAACCGGAGCACTTGAACTAATTCAAAAGTACTTTCTGAAAGAAATATCCTTCTGTGCAGCATTTTGTAACACTACTGTTGTAACATATTACAAATTGGTGTTGTCAGACCACCATAACAGTGACCGCCACTTCCCTGCTCTGCCCTTCTGAAATGTTTACTTTATCCTAAAAAAAAATCTAATTAAGCCTCATGATCAGCCTCATTGCATAAATAAATTCCACTGAGTTTCTAACAAGGCTATTGAAGCACAGATGGGTTAAATGAGTTGTTAAAAGCCACACAGTAGCTGCATTTTTATTGTAAGGGCTAGCTTGAAGGGTAGCTTCACTGATTTAAAGTATGAACAAAGGAAAGAGAATCCATATGAAAAACAAATGAAAAAAATTCACCCTCTGTGGACAAATTTCTGCTGAAAAGGATATGCACAGTGATCAAAGCAAATTTTAAAGAATGAACGTCTGGAAAAAAAAAACTTTAAAAGATGTTTTAGTTATAATAACGCAGTTATCCAAATGTCAGTGAATTTGATCAAAGCTGATCTACAGAGCTCAGGTTTAGCATTAGGTGAGTCATTTTCTTTTATTAGTGATGCTTTTTCATTCAAATGGGTAAAAAGGTGAGAGTTTGAATATGTTGAAGGTTTCATTGGCTTACAGTAGGGACAGACAAATGAGGCCCACCTAGTTTTACAATCTGGCCCACAGCTACTTTGTTTTTAATAAAATGCAGCATATTGAAAGGGCATGTCTCAACATGTCTTGACCCATCCAAACTGGATCAAGATGAAGAGTCCCATATTGAAACCAGTCCACCCCCAGGATGGGGCCCATTCTCCTCAGGGAGTGGGAAGAGTCGCTGCCTAGCCATGGGGCAGGGACCAGCCAGCCTTGCTCCTATCAGCCATGCACCCATCCCTCTCCTTACTGCTTTGGGAGGAATATATTTTCAGGTTTCAGTGCTGCAGGGAGTCCTGGTTTTGACCATCTAGACCAACTTTTATGCTACCACAGACTGTCTACATTACCAGTGAGAGCAGTGTGGAAACCAAAGTGGTGTTAAGTCCTCAGGGGCAGCTTGCAAAGCTCATCCAGTTTTGGCACAGGGATTTTCTCCTGCCTAGCACTCCAAGCACGTCTATGAAAACAGTCCTGGAGCTCTCCAAGGAAAAGGAATAAGGCACTGAACAAAACCCTATTTTCTCCTCTCATTAACCCTGAACAGCACCCATCATTGCCTCGAGGAGCATTTCAGGGTGCCTGGCAGAGGAAACACCTCAAAACTAGGTTTTAAAACAGAGTCACCTTCCCAACCATCTGTATTTTGCCTGGGACACTGTAAGGTGTTTGGGAGTTTGTTGGGACATTTAGACAGCAAACTGTGTGAAGACAGGACATGGGTTTCTTGAGCATCATTGGGAGAATGTTTACTACAACAAGACCCTCATGCTCCATTAATCTCAATGCTATTAGAAAAAACCAGTATTAATAGCAGTGTTAAAGCTGAGGGCTTGGGGAGCTGCTACTTTTCACAGCTTGCGACTGAAACTGTGCAAATGCACTTTACAGAGCGTTCTCTCATCTGCAATTTCCTGTTGCTGAAACCTGAAGAATTTTAGTCAAACCAGGTTGCTGCCTGCAAGTGGCTGTGAGGCAAAGACCAACTGAGCACAGAAGCTCACATGCCATTCCCTTGCCTGAATCAGGATTTTTACAGTGGGGCTTTTGGGAAAATTAATCTTTTGTGCCTCAGAGTTTAGAGAGACAACCAAGTGCAGAACAAGGTGTCACCAACCTACAGTTTGGTTGCTCTGTGGTGGCAAGTGTCCACCTGCACCCTCTTACATACAGTATCTTGTAGCAAAAGCCAGGTATCTTATTCCTTTTGGGAGAGGAAAAGTGAGTTTGCATTTGTGAGGGAGTTAAGGAATACTTTAGAGCAGTTTCTGGGCAGTAGCTGAGGGGCTGAACTTCCACATCCCCTGTTTTGCCTGCAGAAACTTGTTCATTTGCCCACATCCTCACTTCCCAGTTGGCAAACCTTGTTGAAGTAGACAAGCGAGTGCTTCCTATGTAAGGACAGACCTAGGCAAAGGCAGCAGGGTCCCCACTTACAGCCCTCACTCCTGTGTCATAAACCTAGCTCATTTGAATTTACTGGGTGATTTTAGGGAACTGAACCTGTTGTGCACCCCGGAAAAGGACAGGACCACACAACTGCATTGCAGACTAATTTTTCATTAAAAACTTGGTGTGTCTAGAATTTGTTTTTTGTTTTAAGTAGGCAAATGAGACTCAGAAAAATGTGAGGTGCCCACAGCTGAATGACTGAAAATCTGTTTTTAACCTTTTTAATAGGAGTTTGAAAATATGAAACATGACAAAGCTAGAGTTGTAGCTTGGCAGGAGCATTACACATGATAGTGTAAGCTGCCACATACCTCTTAATGCAGCGTTCATTTCAAGACCTGGTTTTCACTAAATAAAATTATAGGGTAATACGTGCATGGCAAAAGAAGTTGGTGGGGATCTGGCCCAATCACCCAGATTTTTGCAGTCATATATATAACTGAAATCCCTTTGAACACTTCCTTGTTTTCCTAGCGTTTTTCTATTGTGGTTCCTGCCCAAGATCGGGCCATCATTTCCTCTGCGGAGTGGGAAAAGAAGACCACAACATGGAAATGAAAGGCAGAGTCATGGGGTGCTTCTGTGCTTAAATGATTCATGCCAGCAGAACCAGCTCCTGGACTAAATCAGCACTGGGTTTACATTGTACCCCAGCCAGGCGTCCTTTAAAGGACTCTGGAGGTCACGGCACCCTGTGGGCAGGTGCACTGCATTTGCATTGCCCTCGCAGGCAGCCTGGGGCTGGAGCTGCCCAGGAATCCCATCTGCCATCACAGCTGGGCCTCAGGGCCTTCCAGGAGGGCCCCTGAGGGTTTGCCTTCCCGCCACCCTCCTTCCCATCCCAGCGTGCGGCAGACAGGGCAGTGAGTGGGGAGCCACAGGGCTGCTGGAAGCATTCATTAGGGCTGTCCCCAGGGCTGGCTCCAGGGACACTCCGGCAGGCAGCCTGGGACCAGAGGTGGTGTCGGGCTGCTCCCCTGCAGGCGTTTTGTCCTTTTCCTGGTGACACACAGCGCTGAGCGCTGCTGCTGGGAGCCGGGCCGGACAGGGTGCCTCCGCAACCTGGGAGCATTCACTGCACTCGCTGACTGCAGGCCTCAAGATTAAGATAATCCAGCTGTCTGCCTATGTTTATCAAGCAAAAGTATTTACAATGTTTAAATAAAGGGACTACGATGCAGCAATGAAAACACCTAAAGCATGTCACTTGTGTGGGAGACACCAAGGCTGAAGCGGCCGTGCCCGCTCCACACAGACCCAAGTGCGAGCTCTGGGCTTGCGCTCAGCGCGGCGCACGGAGGCCAGGCTGCTTTGAAGGCAGGCAAACTTGCATTAACACGATGGGAAGGAGTAGCTACATTCTAGCGCACCAGTGATCCATGCAAATTGGGTCACCGGGAGATTTAGAAACTGTACCTTTCAATCCCAGCCAAAGAGATACATCAAGGCGCATTGACGTGAGGCACGGCTGACACACCTTGAGGCATCTTCAGCGCGCGGAGTGCTAGTGACGCCAAAGGATGGCAGCTGGCAGTAGTGGAGATAATGCCTTATAAATAATCTCTGAGGGGAAAAAGAAATAAAGGTTTTGCTTCCTTTTACACTTGGAAGAAGAAAAGCAAGCAATCAGCCAATCGACTTCCCCAGATGAACAAATGGGTCTCCAAAATGCCCCGGCATGTAGGAGAGTCCTCGCAAGCACACAGGGAGGGAGCCTCGGGTCAAGGCGGTGCCTGGGGGAGCGGGAGTCCCGCAGCGCTGCCCGGGGCACGGCACCACCGGCACCGCCCTGCCAGCAGGTTTCCTTCCCGATCCCATCCCTGGTCTGCAGGCAAGGTGAAGTGAGCTTGTTTTGAAGCCAGAAATCTGGGGGATTTCTGCAGAGAGGGAAAGTCAAAAGACCTGGGGCTTGTAATCTTCTCCCAGCTGCAGCCCTCAGCCATGTGAGGCGATGGAGCCACTCTCTGGATCCTACAAGAATTTCAGGAAAGCAGAAGTCCTGCTGCTCCCCTTCTCCTACTGAGAGGAGGCTGATTTCAAATGGAGTCTGAAAGCCTGGAGATTTACTTGGCCAATCCCAGTTGTCCCAGAGATTACCCAGCTCTCTCTTCAACCCCCTTTCCACTGTGGTCCCGATGGAGGACAGCTTGTAGGAGTGTCCCTCACGGCCTCAAATCCGAGCCAGCCCTGTGATGGCTGCAAGGCCTGGCTGCTGCGGCTGGTGGTATCCTGCAGCCAGGAGAGATGCCACCTTCAGCCAGTATTGCCAGGTCTGAGAAGAGACGTCTGTTCACCCCCTGGGGTCATTGGATCTCCCAGCACAGCATGCGGGGTGTCCACTGGAGCCATGTCCCCCTGCCTGCCTGTCCCCTGCCTGCTGTCCCCTGCTGCCTGTCCCCCTGCCTGCTGTCCCCCTGCCTGCTGTCCCCTGCTGCCTGTCCCCCTGCCTCCTGTCCCCTGCTATCTGTCCCCTGCTGCCTGTCCCCTGCCACCCGTNCTATCTGTCCCCTGCTGCCTGTCCCCTGCTGCCTGTCCCCCTGCCTGCTGTCCCCTGCTATCTGTCCCCTGCTGCCTGTCCCCTGCTGCCTGTCCCCCTGCCTGCTGTCCCCTGCTATCTGTCCCCTGCTGCCTGTCCCCTGCTGCCTGTCCCCCTGCCTGCTGTCCCCTGCTATCTGTCCCCTGCTGCCTGTCCCCTGCTGCCTGTCCCCCTGCCTGCTGTCCCCTGCTATCTGTCCCCTGCTGCCTGTCCCCTGCTGCCTGTCCCCCTGCCTGCTGTCCCCTGCTATCTGTCCCCTGCTGCCTGTCCCCTGCTGCCTGTCCCCCTGCCTGCTGTCCCTCTGCCTGCTGTCCCCTGCTGCCTGTCCCCCTGCCTGCTGTCTCCCTACCTGCCTGTGGGCTGGGGACACAGCCAGCGTGCTCTCCCCAATGACACAGCCAGGCCAAGGGGACCCTGCTGCATACACCCCTCACTTCAGATGGAGCTGTATCTGCAGTTTCTGTATCTGCAAACTTCAGATTAAGCTTTTTGGTCAATCTGTACTGCAAAGTTCTGCCCTAGTGCTCACAGAGGAAGAAACTTTCTCAGGGAAAGGTGACCATGCACTGCTCCAGCTTGACTGTGCAGGGATGAAGGTGCAAGGCCAATGCTTTTGGGTCCCACCCAATGCTTTTGGGTCCTGCTCCACTCATCATGAAGCCCCAAGTAGTTTTTGAAAGTTGCACCTGGGAGAGGGTGTTCAGCCTTGCAAGGGGAGCTCTGAGAAAGGGAAGCAGCTTACACTTCCGTTGCCTTAATTCTGCAGATCTAGGAAAGATTCTTACTGTTTTCAGTGTAGATATTTTGCATCTCATTTGATAAACTTGGAGCTTTTAATAAAAAGTTTCATAAACATCTGCATCTGGATTTTTGAAAATAGATATTAAAATCAATGTTTTATACAGACATGATGCCTTTCTTTTGAATGTAGATAAGTATTTTTAATAATTTCAATAAAAATAACTTTTTTGGCTGGTAGCTACACTATTTTTGTCATAACTGCACTGTTATAAGTTGGGAAAAGAACTAATACAAATTTGCGTAAGTAGGAAGGAAGAAATGTGCCACGAGGAAAGAAATGCAAGCTATAAACACAGTACAATTTTAAAATGAAGGAACATATGCCTAAACCCTTGTGTAATACAGTTTGGTAAATCCAGTCACTGTTCTACACTTTATGTGTAGAAGACTATCTGCAGTTACAGTATTAGGAGCATGGAGTGATTAGAGGTTCTGAGCTACCAGTGCAGCTTAGCTGACTAACTGCAAACTCAGTCCTGACATTCTGTGGCCAGAACATTGCACCTGAAATCACTGCCTGCTCTTGATCTTCATGAGTGCCATGTAGCTTGGGGGCTGCAGTGCTGCTGACAACAGCGCTTCCACCCTGAGCAGCCACCAGCTGCATGTGCCACCAGCCCTGGTCCTCCTGGGACTATGCTGCTGGCTTTGAGTCAGAGCCAGCATGCTTAACATGGCCCAAGTACATCTATGGCACCTGTTCTGATGTCTCCTGAGGGTCATATGGACATTGCATCAATTAATGGGATCAGCAAGGAAGGAACAGCAGTGTGTGAGAAGTAGCACACAAGGGACACAAGCTCTGGGTCAGGGAAGAGAGAGGAGCTCATATGGGCTGGTGGCTGAAGGACAGAATGAGGCAACAAGTAGAAGTTGGAGTGGTTCAAAAGAGGGAACCAAAAAGTCTAAGTGTAGGAAGTTGCTCTGAAAAAGAGATTGAAATGTGGGATGAGACATGGGAAAGCAAAAAAGAAACAGGAGGGAAAAAGTAGGGAAGAGATGGACATGAGACTAGGCAGGAGGCAGGGTGTAGTACAGGATGTCTGGGGTAAGAGAAGCAACTCCTGAAGCAAACATCCAAAAGTAGCAAGAAGGAAGAAGGAAGAGGAAAAAGGAAAGGGGGAGAAGGGAGAGAGGAGTTGATTAATGGTTTTTCACATGTTTTACTCTAAGGGACCCTGGGCATCAGCCCCTAGACCCAGGCAGATATGGCCATGCCACATTCCTGGGCTGCTGCTGGGTGTTTGACACTTAGATCTGGGCTAAGGTGGTACTGGTATAAAGCTGGGCTTTGCCAGCAAATTTGCACTGCATCAGATACAGTCTGTGCTGGCTGGAATAGCATGACATGCCATTGCTAAGTAATATTTACCACATAGAAAATCTTTATGCACAATTAGCTGGGCTAAGTTGCTCTGCCATCAGCTGTGGGCAGTGTCTGTTTCAGCAACTGATATGCAAAGAGCTCAGTTTTCAGATGCAACTTAAAGGGCTATAAAAATTTGCCCCTAAAAATGTAGCTTATTGTGACATTCTTATTATTTGTTTTTCTTTTCTCCCTGGTATGTAGCACAGCTAGTTCTTTTTCCTGCTACAGCACTGCAGCTGCTGCCTCTAACACAGCAAAAGATGCAGAATCAGCCCATGCCAGTGCAGGCAAAAAATAAGCAGTGCCAAAAAAGAAGGGGCAATGGGAGAGAGTAACACAGAGCAGCAGGAGGCAGGTGGTTTGGGAAGCTCTGGGAAACTGCAGAAGCATGGAGCTGTGTGCTGTGTTCTGTGACTGAACAGAGAACTTCCAGAGGGAAGGAGTCTACTTCACAAAGGCACAAACGGCAGTCACAGGGATATTGCTGTATTTAGTGTTTGCATTGTGAAAGTTAGGATGGAACTTTATGGCTATAAAAACCCTAGCCCTGCCCAAAAAGTAGCTTTACAGAGCTTGTTTCTGTTCCCAACAGGTCTAAAACCAACAAACCATATGTGTATTTTAACATGTTCTTTATAGCTGCCTCTGAAATTTTCCAGGGAGGGATGAATTTTTAAAAAGTGAATGGGGTGTGGCAGTGCTATAGACAAGTGAATTGATAGTAAAGAGAAACACTAGATCATTCTCTGACATTTTAAGATGATAGCTACTGGTTTAAAGATAAAATAAGTTCATGGACCAACAGTTAGAGATGCTCATCACTGACCTGCTTCAGTAATTTGGTTTTTTTTCTGGCTGCTGAACTTTAGAAATCCTCAGAAGATAAATGCACAGTCTGTGTCTGCTCAGGGGGAAGATTATTAAACAAGCAACCTCAAACAATTAAATAAAACCTTAGCTATATACAATCACTTTAATTTTGTCCTTTGATATTGTTCATCTGATTAAGTTCTTTCCAAACAAACTTCACACAGAACTTGGCCTATGAGGAGCGGACTGAGCCCATATGTATCCTGACAGGAGTGTTTACTCAAATAGAGTTATCCCAGCCTTGCTGTGCGTACTTGGGGACGTAAAACGGCCTGGGGACAGGAACTCAGAGAACAATAAGGAGAGACAAACTTAGAGGAAATAACCTACTGAGAGAACAGGAATGCACTGAGAGTAGAAGAATCAGTCAGACGGGAAGACATCAGATATTGAGAAAATGCCCATGAAGAGGGAGCAGAAGATGCCCACGAAGAGAGGTTTGGAGAGGAGCAGTGTGGAGAGAGAATAATTTTGAAGAGGGAGAACAAGAGCTGCCAACACGGCAGGGAAGGGTGTGAGAAAAGCTATTTCTAGGGGTGCCGCATCCCAGCAAAGAAGGGGTGCAAGTTCACAGGCGGTGAAGAGGAAGACACCAGATGGCACTGACATAAACTTTGACTAGGAAGGCTGCTCTTCAGCCAGCAGACCAGTATTTCTGGCTGCAGAAACATTCTTTCTTTCCCCATCTTCCTGGATAGGAGCAGATGGAGACATAGGCTTTGACCAAATAAGAAATTTTGGGTTTGGCACTGTCAAATCTGCTGTACCAGTGGAAGTTCACCTGGCTGCCTGGTCTGGGGCAGAGCAGGGCTAGCTCATAGTCCCTGCCCCGTGGTAGCTTTCTGTGGAGGCAGTGCTGGCAGTAATGCGGAGCTTCCTGCAGCGATGGTCTGACTGCAGCCCAGGCACTGCTGGGTTTGACTTGCTACTCATTAACAGTGTCCAGGCAGTGTTCCCTGCTAAAGGACCAACGAGGATCAGGGATGGTGACAGTGTAACCACACAAGCTCTGTCAGCACTTGCTGCTTTTGGGCATGCTAGGATCTGTGATCCTTCCCATGGATGGACCAGCCTGGAGTTCTGGTCCCCTGTTAGATGGAGCCCAGGAGTGAAGCCCTCTCTGCTGAACTGGGTGCAAGGGGATTGCTCTCTCTTTGGACAGGGCTCCCTGGGCCTGGGGAAAAGATCTCTGCCTGCCATTCTAACCTGATCCTTCATTTGGCAGAGGAGTAGGGAAGGATGGTTGCTCCCAACCTCAGAAAGAGCAATTTTTGTGGCCCCAAACTACTCAAGACGCTGTGGAGAGGGTGCCAGGAGTGACAAGAGCAGTGGGATGGTAATGAGGGGATGCACATCCAAGTCGCCCTGCAATATATCAGGGAAAATGCCTCTGTGTTGGCACCACACCCTTCCAGAAGAGTCCACAGGCACTGGTGAGGGAATTGCAAGGATGGCAAGGGAGGAGAGCCCGTCGTGCAGTGCCACCATCCTGCCGGCTGCAGACCCGGTGCAGGCACTGAGCGTGCGGCCCGTGGGGTGGACACGCTGAGTCGCCGAAAGCCACCCCGGCGGGGAGCGCCTGGGGGTCCCCACGGTGGGTAAGGGTCTCCCGAGAGGGGGGGAACAATCCCTCTCCGTCCAACCCCCTGGGCGTGACTTGTGCTCGGCATTGCAGATGGAGCAGGGGGACGCAGTGAGGGAATCCCTGCTCCCAGTGCCGCAGCTCTGCCAGGGCCCGCGGATGAGCCCGGGGCGGAGGGCGGGCGGAATTGGCTCCTCGCTATTTGCTTCCAGAGCTGCCGGGAAAGAATCGTCTTCTGCAGGATAAAGTCCCTGTCTAGGCGGGTGAATTGCCCGTGTCCAAAGTCTACGGGCAGGAGGCTGCCTGCTGCAATCCCTGCGAGAGGGATAACTTTTACAATATAGGGCCTGATTGCAAATAAGTTACTAATAAGCCGCTTTGGCGTAAGAACGGCTCTATGCATTATTTCCTAAGATCTGTTTATTTGCAAATATTTCTTTGTTTTTCTTCTTTAAAAAAAATCGTTCGGGAAAATTAGAAAAAAAGGGTACAGAAGTTAATATTTAGACATTTATACTATTAAGTAATAGAGCTATAAACTCTCAAATAAGGCACTTTCATTTTACTTAACAATAGATAACACAACAGCGACAGTGGAACAGACCAAACAAAAGCGATCACCAAAATTGTTGTGACAGTACAATTACCCGGCTAGGAAATTTATTCAATATGCTTTGCCATTGCATTGACACAGCAGGAAAAAAAAAGCCCAAATGCTCAGAGAATAATACAAGAAGGCGGGAGGTATTTGGAAAAAAAAAAAAAAGATTTATTTTGAAATAACTTTTTAAAGAGATACTTTGCCTCCATGATTTGTTATCGATGTGCATCTGACACGATACAAAACAAACAAACAAAGGAAAAAACACGTTCTGTACAGAGCTCTAAAATGAGCCGCGATTATCTACAAGATGAGCTTTACGCTTGGGTGTGGGTTGGAGAGGGGCCCGATCCTGCAGTCCGCACTCTCTAAACGAGTTTCGCAGACATGTGGTAGGAAAGCTTGGCCCCGAGTCTGCGTGCGTGTCTCCGTGTGTGTGTGTGTGCGCGTCTGTGAGTTCCTACAATACACTCCTTGAGTAAAGTGGGCAAGTTGGAGCTGCCGGAGCGGGCGCGGGTCCCTGGCTGCTCTAGAAGTCCTGCCGCGGGGTGTGAGTTAGACTGTGCCGCCGTAGATCACAGTTTCGCCTGAACACTTTGCCGCACTGCTCACAGTTGTAGGGCTTGATGTCTGTATGGGTAAGAAGGTGAGTTTTCAGGTTACTTCTTTGATTAAAGGTTCTTCCACATGTGGGGCATTTGTGTGGAGATTCCTGTTCAGATTTGAAGCAAGCAAAGGATTAATCCTTCACAAACCACCTTGTTTAACGCATTACTGCACTTTTTCTCACCGCAACGCACAACTTGAGATATCGGAGAGATAACACGAACCAGAGGAGCCCCGTGCGGCCGGGCGGCCGTCCACCTCTCCCTATCCTGCCCCAAAAGCCTTATTTTATTGTTCTCGAGTAGTGATGTCCCGCGCCCCTGGGGCACACGGAAAACAGCCTCCGCGCCGCCCTCCCGCTCCGGGGCACCCGCTGCCCTCCTGGCCGCCTCGGCCGTCCCTCCGCACCGCTCCGCACCGCATCCCGCGGCCGGGCCGCCCCGCGCCTGCCGCCGCCGCCGCCAGAGCAGGGCTGCAGCCCTCAACGATAAACGCCTCGAAGCAGCGGCGTGGACAAACCCGAACCCGGGGCTCACTCCCCGCCGCCAACCGCGTCCCCGCTGTCTTAAACCCGTCTCCCAAGGGCGCCGTTTATCCGCGGGTCTCCCGCGGCCGCGGAGGTAATCACGGGCCGCTGTTCCCCCGCGGACCCACGGGGCCGTCCAGTGCCGGACCCGCCTCGCTCCCCTCCGCACCAGAGCCCTGTTCCCCCGGTGGCCACCGCCCCTGCCCCGCGGCGGGCCAAGCCGAGCCAAGCCGAGCCGAACCGGCGGCACACGCGTTGAGAGGCCTGGGAAGGGCGGGCTCACCTGCATGTGTAGTGTTTTGTGGACCGCCAGGGTCCTGGATTGGCAGAAGCCCTTCCCGCACTCCTGGCACTTGAAGGGTTTCTCTTTGGAATGGATGTACCTGGAAGGCAACCCGTGGGATGAGCAGCGCTGCCGGAGGCGCGTGAGCCCCGCGACCCCAGACCCCGCTTCCCTAAACTCGACCCCCTCTCCCAGACGCCCTCACCCTCCTCTTCCTTCCTTTCCCCATTACTATTCTGTGTATGGTTAAACTTCTTGGCCGGTTCAAAACATTTGCAATAATTCGTATCGAAGCGTGACTGCACTCTCTGGTGCCAGAGCGGGACAGCATCTGCGCTGCAGGCCGGACCCGAGCCCGCTCTTCTCCGAAGGCGGAGAGGATTCTCAGCTCTGCGGGCGCGGGCGCCTCTCAGCACCGGCCGCAGCGTGCGGAGGTGGGTGGGGGATCAGCAGGGAAGCGCCCACCTGCGACCCGTCCTGTTCCCTGCACCCCCCAGGGTCATGAAGCACAAAAGCCCCGGGATCTTCATCTCCAGCTGTGAACCCCTCTAGCTCTCCCTCAGGCGGGTGCCCTTCCCACGCAAAGCGCAGGTTTCGGCTGCCCTGGTCCCTTCGTGGCCTCCGAATCTGAGCCGGGGGCTTTTCCTGCGCTGCTTCCGTGGCTCCTGGAGCCGCTGAGTCTCATCCCCCTCGAGCGGCTCACCCCACCCCGGCTGCCCACGGCCCGACCCCGGTCGTGGTGGTCCCTCACCGGTGGTCCCGCAGGTGGTCCTGCCTCCGGAAAGCCTTGTGGCAGATGTCGCAGGTGTAAGGCCGCTCGTCCGTGTGGGTTCGCTCGTGGATGAGGAGGTTATAGGACTTGGTGAAGTGCCTGCCGCAGAACTTGCAAATGAACTCCTTTTTCGTCTTGGAGGGCAGGCGGCCGCGGGAAGGCTTCCTGTCCGGGGACAGCTTGTTGATGCCCGACAGGGGCGAGGCCAGTCCGGGACTCAGCTTGGCGAGCTCCCCCACCTTGGGGGGGTCCTCCTGCGTGGCGGCCACGGCCAGGTTGGCAAAGTCAAAGCGGGGCCTGTCCTTGTGCAATGCTGGGAGGACGTGGGCGATGGCCCCTTGCTTGGGGTGGAAGAGGTGCGTGGCAAAGGGGAGCGCGGGAAAAGGGAAGCGGGTGTCCACCAAGCCCTGCGCCGCCATCTCCGTGATGGTAGAGCGGGTGATTTCATGCACATTGGGGTAGCCCAATGTCCAGTGGTTCATGTGCATGGTTTGCACGGCGCTGAGTCCGTACAGACCTTGCAACTGGTCCACAGCTGCGGGGAAGGTGTTCACAGCCTGGAGGAAGGAGTAGTTAGTGAGTTGCAGGGACGGGTGCAGCGGGATGGGGGCTGGCAGAGCCTTGCTTCCCATCTTCCCGAGGTGGGCGCGAGCAGGCGGAGCAGCTGGTGCCTCTGACGGGCTTCCGAGACCGGGAGAAAATCCTAGGAAGAAAGAGGGAGAAAGGAGGAGAGAGAGACTTTTACTGAAAGCAAAAGTAGTATTCCTTAGCCGAGGCGAGCGCAGCAGCGGAGCCAGGGAGGGCCAGGCACGGCTCCGGTGCGCTGCCTTTCCGCGGCCCCAGTACCCCGCCGCAGCACAGGCTCCTGTCCTCCGCCGGGACCGGCGGCAGACACCGACCCACGGCTCGATCGCTTCGACCGGAGAAGCTAAAGCGTAGGAAATAAATAAATGAAAATAACGTTCCCAAAACAATCACACCAAATTAAAACAAAAAGAAGAAAACCCAGTACCGAGCCAACCGAAGGCGCCGCAAATTCAAATTAAACGAATCGTGTAAAAATACAGACGGAACGGAGACGCGGCTGGGGACGAAGCCTCTCCGCTTTCCGTCGCCCAGACACCTTCCCCCGCAGCGCCCACCGCGGGGACCCCGGAGCCGCCTCCCTCCTGCCCGCCGCGCCGACCTGGCCCCCGGCGTCGCTCCCACCCTCCGCCCGGCCTCCTGCGGGCGCAGAGGCCCCGACCCCGACCCCTCCTGGCTGGGGCCTCCCCGGGATAGAGCAGGGTGTTCACGGAGAGCCGAGTCAGGCCCGGGGGGCGGAGCGGGGGGGAATAAACCCCGCGCTCGTCCTAGCTCCGTTGCTTATTTTTCTTCCTTCAACAACAACTCATTTATCAAGATAACCGAAGGAGAGAAAAGGATCCCCTACCCCGCACGCACACCTCCTACCCAGCCCCCCGCGCAGCAGCCATCCCAGCGGCGGCGAGAAGGGCGGCCGGCCCGGAGGCCTCCCCGGCCCGCCGAGGGCCGCCCGGCACGGCGCTGCCCCGCAGTCGGCTCCCTCCGCGCCGCAGGGCCGAGAAGGGCGACCGCAGCCCCGGCGGGACGGAGCCGTGCGGCCGAGCCCCCGCACCCCCTCGGGCGTCCCTCGGCCGGGAGCTTCGGCGGAGCGGCGGGGCCGTGAGCTAATGAGCGGTGTGTGACTGTCAGAGGGTTTCACTCAGCCCATTCAACCGAAACCGCCGGACCCGCTGCTCCCGTCGCAAGGGGGTTCCCTCGGCGGACCCGGGGCGATGCTCCCCCCACGCGGGGCAGGGGGACATCGGCGCGGGGGGCAAGCCCCTGCCGTTTCCTTTTTTTTTTCTTTCGTTGAGGGTTCACTTCCAGCAGCCAAGAGGCTGCCGCGACCCAAGAAAGCGGCCAAAGCAAACGCCGGGGTCTCTCTGGGCCTGTAAACAAGAGGTAGGGCCGAGGGTGACCCAGCACCTCAAGGGATTTGTGTGGAGGGTCTGGTAACGCGCAGTTTCCAAAATAAACAAGAGAACCTCCCCCCGCAAAAATCTTAAACCCACCCCCTCCGAACAACAACAAAAATTAAGGAAACTCTCCGAGTGCAGAGCCCGCGCTCCATGAGCGGTGTCCCTGCCTCCCGGGCCGCTGCCGCCCGGCTCCTGCCGTTCCGCTGGCACCGCGCACACTCCGGCTGGAAAGATACTTTTCGATTTTTTTCCTAAAATACCTTTCCTCCACGTTTGTGGCACCGCACAATTGGCCGACTGGTGAAAAAAAAAATGTGGGAAGGAGGTCGGGTGTGAAGTGCAGTGCTGCCTACTTCTGTTTTCGTTTGCCTCGAGTCGTGGCTCTCCGGAGCTTCCTCCGCTGCTGCCCAGTTTTCCTCGTTTGTGATTGTATCGACACCGGGGACAGTTATCGATACTATTATATATGGCGATCTTTTCGTTTTATTGTGGGGGGGGGGTGGTTATATATAGAGACTTATTTTTAAAGATGTCGTAGCGTGAGTTCCCATTCGCCTTCCGCGAGGAACCGAAACAGAAGCAATTAAATCACTTTTCGTTGGCTGCTCCGGCGGCTCCTGCCTCCATCCCGGGTGTTTGAGGCTGGGTTTCGGAGCCACCGGCTGGGAGCTATGACCGAAGTAGGAGCAGTGTTTCTGTAGGGGAGAGCTCCCTCTGTTACAGCCGCGTTTGGTGGCTGTCTGTGGGGGTGTCATTGCACCACGCTCGTTTTGGTGTCCAAGAAACAACTCTGAAAAAACTATTCTGAACACGAAATCCTCATTTTAAGGTAGAAACTTCTAAAACTACACTTCTATCTGAATGGCTTTACATCTGCTACTATTTGTATTTGGAGGTAACTTTAGTCAAACGTATCAAAAAAAAAAAAAAAAAAGAAAGCGCCATCGAACGTGATTTTTAAGGCCATTTATATTAAGGTGTGTTTGGGCGGAGGGGTTGAAAGTCAACCAAAAACGGATGTTACTTAAACCTTGGCACTTCCTTTTCCCTTTCCATTCAGAGAGCTTAATTAAATTAAGCCCCTTGCCAGGACAGCCCTCTCTACCTGCTTGCCGCCGACCTGCTGGTCCGGCCCGCGCTCCCCGTTCTGCCGCGGCGGGGCCGGGACCGTGCCCCGAAGGCGCTGCCTTCCTACCCCGGGAGCGGGTGGGCACCGGCTCGCCTCCGCTCCCCGACGGCCTCACTAGAAGCCGCGGCCGCCTCTGCCCGCGCAGCCAGGTGAAACCCCCGCCGAGGTTTCTCCAGTGCGACCCGCGGCTTAGCTCGCAGTCCATGCACGGACCGGCTGTTCCCTGCCAGGAGTTTCGCGTGAAGGACATCGAGAGCGCATCCCGGGAGGCTGCCGTCGCCTGGCCTCGCACCAACGCGCCCGAGGCGTGGAGGGGGGGACACCCGCACCCCAAGCCGCCGCGGAGCTGCGAACTGAAAGTAAACCCGGCGGCCCTGCTCTCCCGGCGGACCCCGGCCGCGGCCCCGGCCCCGGCCCGCCCCGCCGCGCCGGCCCCACTGTTTACTTGTGTTTGGGTAGCAACTGGGCTTTAAAGTGGCAGGACGCCCCCCGCTCCCCCCGCGTCACCTAAGGTGACTTTTCCCTCCGAGAACAGCTCGACGCCCCCCGTCCCGCTGCCGGCCGCGGGTATTTGCGCGGTCCTTGCGTCTCGCCGCCCATCTCGGCTGCCCATCGCGCCCCAGCTGGAGTGACATAGGCAGCCCGACTGGCTTAAATATCTAAAATAACACCCCCAAACCTAGAGTGCGGGGTTTTGTGGGTGCCTATGTCGCCAAGAGTGGGTGCAGATAGTGCTCAAGTCCCAAATGGGTTTGTGGCCGTCATGTCGGGTCGCCCTATGGAACGTCAGCGTTTCGGCGCTGCCCTTTCCCTGCGACTAAGTCGCCTAAGGGCAGATTCGGGAAGAGAGGCTCTGCGGAGGCATCCCCATGCTCAGTGACTAAGCACACAATCCCTACCTGGAACAGACANCCCCCGCCGACGGCAGCGGGCAGGGCGGGCCCCGGAGCACTCACCTACCGCAGCCCGCTGCTCCTCCGGGGGCAAAGCTGAGGCGGCGGCCGCGGCACCTTCACGGAGACATTAGATCCACAGCGGGGGCGCTCAGCGGGGCCGGGGCCCGGCGGCGACCGGCATGTTGCGGAGGGCTGGGCGGCGGCTGGGAGCTCTGGCCGCGGCGGTCCCGGGGCCCCGGCATAGACCGCCGCCTCCCGCCCGCAGCCTCCCGCCTTCGACCCCGGCGAGGCTCGGCGCGAGTCTGAGCCGCCCCCTGCCCGGTCCATCACATTTCAGCGGTGACTGGCGTGGAGCGCTGTCCCCGCCCGCCCGCCNCGAGAACAGCTCGACGCCCCCCGTCCCGCTGCCGGCCGCGGGTATTTGCGCGCTCCTTGCGTCTCGCCGCCCATCTCGGCTGCCCATCGCGCCCCAGCTGGAGTGACATAGGCAGCCCGACTGGCTTAAATATCTAAAATAACACCCCCAAACCTAGAGTGCGGGGTTTTGTGGGTGCCTATGTCGCCAAGAGTGGGTGCAGATAGTGCTCAAGTCCCAAATGGGTTTGTGGCCGTCATGTCGGGTCGCCCTATGGAACGTCAGCGTTTCGGCGCTGCCCTTTCCCTGCGACTAAGTCGCCTAAGGGCAGATTCGGGAAGAGAGGCTCTGCGGAGGCATCCCCATGCTCAGTGACTAAGCACACAATCCCTACCTGGAACAGACACATAGTTTCGAAAGCAGTTTCGATTTATTACCGGGGAATTTACTGCTAAATGGGGCCTCGCTAGCCCTCTTCAAATGTCTCGATTAGGGAGCTCTACTCACGATCGTCGATAGTTGCAATGCGGCTGGTTGCATATGTCGGCTTTGGGTTACATTTTTATCTGTAATATTATCTTGTTATGTGCGTTATTTCAATCACATGTATGGGGAATTAATCGTATAATCTGGACTGGAAATTGGAATTAGAATTGGAGAAGGACAAAAAGATGTCGGGGAAAATGGCACTTAGAGGACAGCTTTGAAAAATTTTCAAAGGTCTATGCAGGTTAATTCAAGACTGAGGTAGAGAAGAGGACATAAATCACGGCTGCATGGAGATTTTTTTCTCCTTTTAGTGTCCAGTAAGAAAAAACTAATCAAAGAAGGGAATAAGAGTCGGCAGAGGAAGTTTTGGCCGTGTCCCCTCACAGGGCAGCGCACCCGAGGATGGCGCACGTTGCAGCCCGCGGCTGCCGCCGGCCGCCGGGGCTATTTTTCGTTTGTTTTCATAAATCCCTCTTCGAAAATGCTCTGTTTTAAATCCCAGACAGCCTAAATAAATAGCATTTCTTCTCCCGGCCAGTGAGGATAGGGAAGTTCACAATTCGCGGAGAAGGAGTGATTTCCTCGGTCCGGGTATGAGGTGGGTGCGGGCCGCCTCGGGGACCCTGCACAGGGCAAGGGCTCGTCGGCCGCGGCTGGGCTGGGGGACTCGGGCAGGACGCGGGGGCAGGACCCGCATCCCCTCGTTTTGCTTTCTTGAAAGAGGTCAGCTGCTTCAAGAACGAAGTTAAAGGGGTCTTTAGAGTCGCAATTTCTTCCCCGCACTGCTGACTTCTGGATACCAAGAACAACACCCCCGGACTCAAGGATCAAAGAGAAATTGTTTCGGGAGAACCATAATTTCTTGCCCTTTACAGCAAGTAGAAATAAGCCGCACTTGTGCAGAAGAAAAAGAAAAAATACATATTTAACAACCAGTCCAAAATCAAAACCAGAATCTCAAAAAAATCCCCAAACAACACGACCTCCTCAAATCACAAGCCGACAAGGCAACGAAAAAGCCGCAAAGCGGAGGGAACTCTGGAGGGAGACGGTGCGACGTCACTGCCCGGGCCGTTCGCCCCCCGGCCGCTCATGGCACCTTTTTGGCTACGCCGCGCTCTCCCACCACCGGCAGTGCGGCGGTCACCGCGCACGTGGGCGCTGGCCGGGAGCACCCGGTGACCCCGGCACGACTCCGCCCGGCCCGGCCGGCAGGTGCGCGGCAAGAGCCGGCCGCGAGGCCCACGGTAATTCCGCGTCAGCTCCGCACCAGGCGGAACCCGGGGTCCCTCGAACGCCGGGGGGCTTCACGGCAGTGGCACCCGTCGAGCGGCGGTGATACTAGCCGGGGCACGGGCCGCCGGGTCCCGCCGGAGCTCAGCACTCCCATGTCACCTTTCCGCGTCCACCTGGGGCGAGCGCCTCCCGCACCCAAGGCACTTCCCCGCTCGGCGGGGCGGCCGCCGCGTTGTGCCGGGCCGGGCGGAGCGGGCGGAGCGCCCGGGGCCGCGCAGTGCCCGGCGGCGGCGG
>VYZP01075261.1:51758-70195 GCA_013400635.1 Hypocryptadius cinnamomeus
CTGCAGCGCCGCCTGCAGGTCGGCGCGGCGCCCTGCGCGCTCCGCCCGCCCCGGCACGGGCCCCGGCCCCGCCGTGGGTGTCCCGGCGGCCCCAGCACAGCGGGATGGGGGTCCCGACGGACACAGCACAGCGGGATGGGGGTCCCGACGGACACAGCACAGCGGGATGGGGATCCCGACGGACCTAGAGCGGGACTGTCCCCGCACCGCCCGAGAGACGGCGGCCGCGGGGTCCCGAGGAGCGCGGAGGCAGCGCCGCTATCCGCGGTCGTCCGAGCCCTCACCTCGCACCTCCTTCTCCCATCCGCGCGTTCCGCCGGTGCAGACATCGCTGCGGTTATCTCAGCCTCCCCCCGCTCTCTCTTCCCACACCCCCCACAAAAAAATTCATCCGCAGCGCTGGATTCCGTCCCGGGGAGCAAGGAGATAGGCAGCGTTTGTTCTTGCTGCGAGGGAGAGATTAAAGCAGTTCCTCCGCGGCCGTGAAGCCTGGGGCAAACCTTGACCATTCGCCCCTTTCTGAGCACAGAAATGCGCCCGCGAGACGGTAGCGAGGCCCCGCAGCGGCGCTTGTCGGGCCCTCCCGCGGGGCACCGTGCGCGGCCGCGGTGTGTGATGCGTGCACGGAGCGCTACCGGCAGTGTGGGGCCGCGGTCGCTGGGAACTCATCCCCGCGAAAATGAATGGGGCAGAGTCTTCAGAGGGGGTCAGGGGTGCGCCCGCAGCCGGCGCCGGCGGGAGAGGGGTCAGCGGGTGCTCGGGACGGCTCCGGCTCCTGACAGGGGCTACACCAAGAGATGGGGCCGAGAGCACAGTCCCCGGTGCAGGGCACCGCTGCCCCCTGCTCTGGGAAGAGACCCGAGGGCCCTCGACGGCCTCTGGCCTAGGGAGCGCTGCCGGGGCGCGCAGGGCAGAGCGGTCGCTGGGCAGCGAGGGCGACGGCGGACGGGCCCAGCCCTGGGCTAACACCGGCCGACAGACAGGCCGATGCGGCGAACCACTCGGCTACACACCGAGAACTTTATTTTCTTTTTTTTTTTTTTTTTTTTTTTTTTTTTTTTTTTTTTTTAAGGAAAACAGTGACCGCCCGTCTATCTGGCATCGGATTCCGCTGGTGTTTCTTGGTGACTAAATCATCACCGGCTTCGCTCCGATTTATTGGGTGGGATATTCTGTTTTGTTTTTAATGAACTAGTCAGGAAATGCCAAGATTTGACAAACAGGCGTAGGCGGCCGAGGACGCGGCTCTTGGCAGGCTCCGGGGGACACCGCCGCTGCAACTCCCGCTCGGCGTCCCCTTTTTCCCTTCTCGGACTCAGATCCCCATAGAATATCGCCGCGGCTAATTTCCACGGAAAAAGAAAGTAATTAAGCACGCAACGACCTCAGCGGGCTGGATACCACCCGCGTCTCCCCCGGCGGCGCAAGCCCGGCCGCCCCCTCGCCCTCGGCCCCTGCCCGCGGTCCCGGCCGCGGGGCTGCCCCTGGGCAGCAGGGAGCGGGCCCAGCCGCCTCACCGCGGCACCGCGGCAGTTCGCCCCGATGCCTCCCCGACGTGCATCACCACCGCAGCCAGCCCGACGGGTGCCTCCTCCTCGTCTTCCCCTCTCTGGGGAACACAGAGCCCCGGGGGGCTTTTGTTCTCCGGCCACAGCCGAGCTCCGGCTCCCCGCTCCCGAAGCTCCTGGGCTCCATGTCGGACACCGCGGGGCTCACGGGCGCACCGGGAAAGCGTCAAGCCGCCTTCGGCCGAGTCCGTCCTTGCCGTGCGCACAGCGGCGAGGGCCGCTCATCCCGCGGAACTTGCGCGTTGTGCCGCAGCCATCGCCTCGGTGCAGCGCGGTGCGGATGGTGCGGAGGCGGCCGCCGCCGCCGCGGGGACCGAGGAGAGGACGCCGCCAGCTGCGGTGCTGCCGCCTTGCCCCGACGGCGGGCCCTGAGCCCTCGATAAAAGGACTTTTCTAGCCTAAAATGTTCCTTCCCCCGCCATCAGCAATGAGAGGTTTTTGTGGTGCCTGAAGTGAGTAGATGTCAAGACATTGAGAAATACAACACGCCGTACCTTGCTGTAGTTACGTTTAAGCAGCCTTTTGGCTAAAGTCTTTCCTGCCATTAGCATGAAACACTGAGCGGGGCTGTGCGGTGGGGGCACAGACACCCACTGCCACGAGTGGGCTCCTTCACCATCGCTCCATACTGCACCACCAATCCCCCCAAGCTGAGCCTCGGGGCTGCAGAGGGTCCCCAGGCTGACAGGCTCTGCTTACACTCTGGTGGTGGCATTTTACTTCTCTTGGCAGATGTGTCAAAGGACACCTCAGGTGAAGGTCGCCAGGGCTTCAGGGCTGCCTGCCTGCTGCACGGCCGTGGGTTTGTAGCCTACACTGCTGAGTTAAAGGGGGGGTTCAGGCTCCCATGAAGTTCTGCAGCTGCCTCAGGCCGAAAGGATCATGAAGTTTGCAATCTCTGAGCCAACTGCTAGGGGGGAAATCTAAAAGAAATATTGTATAAAAGCGATAAATTGGTTTAAGAAATGCAGTTGTACATTTGGTCTCATGCCTCGTAACTCACCTAGGACATGAACACTCCAAGGCAGCAGAGAACAGATCCATACATCTTCTCCTGTGGTATATATTAAGTAACTCCATTTCCTTTAAGAACTTGCAATATCCCGGTGAACAACTTGGTTTCACAAATAAAATTAATATTATAGGGTGTAAGTCAACAAACAATAGAAAAGCTCAGAGAGTTTTCTCCAGTTGTAAACATGCAGAATCCATTTGGTCATTAGATACATCTGTGGGTTAAACACTGATTTGTTTATGCAAGCCTGATGCTCATGATACTCTTAAACTGGGACTATTCTGTCGAATGCATGTATACTATAATCCTCTTTTACCTACCCTCCATATGCGGGTTTCCTGTTTTCAGCATGCATTCTCAATGTGTAAACTGTGGTGAAGGATATGTTATAAACCAGGATACTACAGAGCATTTCAGATATTTTCAGAGCATTACAAGAGTGGTGCAAGCATATGCAAATCATCACTTACAGATGTGCACAAGGTCTGTAGTAATCTCTGTGTGTTTTTTTCAGTTGTTTGTGGCATCTGATTCAAAGAAAAGGACAATAATGGATATTACAAAAAACTAACAGTTATTCCTGGGCAGATTCACTTCTACAATGTCCAGACAAACCTTACTGATGAAACCCTGCACTTCTTAATAAATCAGGGGTTTTGAAGGTTAAGTTATTGATAATTGCTGAAATACAAGGAATCGAGGGAAAGCTTACTAAGGTAAGGCATTAGAAAGCCCTTAAAGACACTGCCAAGGGTGAACATAACACTGTATCTCTACTCAGTATGGTCCAAAAAGTACTTAAGTGCATGCTTAAGATCACTGTTACACAGGGCAGTATCTAAGCAGGTGCTTCAATGTCTTTATATACCAGTTATCTGCTGAATGTGTGGTTTACTGCTGGTTTTAAATATTTACTTAATCAGGGATATTATTTTCAGACTGCCTCATAAAAATAAACAAATGAACAAAAGTTTATAAAAAACCCAAGAGCAGTTACTGTTCTAGGCAAGAATTTTCATCATGCCTGCTTTCATGTCCTTTTCCATGAGTTAAGTTGTTGGCACTGATATCTGTATGACTACCTTGTTTTTGCCTTAAGTGCTGGTGTTCTCAGCTTCTGCTGCCACCTCATAGCACCACAGTGTGCATCATCCTGTTAGGTGAATGTACAGTGGCACCACCAACACAGAGCCTGTGGATGCAATGCTTGTAAATACACCATAGAGATTTTGCAGTGGAGAGGAGTTTCACTGCATTTAGCTTATGGCATGGGAAAAGGAGTCCTTTTTCTCCTTGAACTCTCCAAAGCCACTGTGGGGAAAGCTCAGGGCAAGATCACTCTAGAGTACAGTCAAAGCAACAGCTGGGAAAAGGAAGAGATCAGTTCAAGAATAGAACTGAAATGGGCACGGGCCAGTCAGAAGACTTTCTGGTAAAGAATACTCTTCTACCTCATTTTCCTTCCCTTCCTGTCAAGCTGAGCCAGTGTGTCATGGCAGACAGTCTCTGGTGTCTGAGTATCATGAGTCAGCAACAAACTGAAACCATGTGAAACCTGGACAAAGCAGACTGAAGACCCAGCAGTGGATTTCCACCTTCTTTGCTCATGGACTTTTGTTTTCTGTTCCCATGATGGTACAGGTCCATGCACAGGGGACTGGCATTTTGCTTGCTCCCCTTAGTTCCCTTTCACAGACCCCACAGGAGTATTTGAGGGACTTGGATGGGATGGTGAAGGGTAGGATGAAACTTGCAAATGGCCTTTTTCCCTGTTTAGTCTAGAGTAGATGGCATGGTCAGTCTCATGAACAGTATCAATGACTACTGCAGGATTTATGTTTGCATTAACTTTCATTTATTTGGCTTGCTCACCCATGCTAGGCTGGTGAAAATTATTAGTTGTTATACTATTCTTTCAAATTCCCCCTTGGGAATTGTCTACAAGAAAAACATAAATCCCATTCATTTCTGCACCAAAACTCATTTTAGCACCAGAGGAGCGCTGACAGCCAAGGACATGACATTGAAGTAGAAACAGAACTGACTCAAGGCCTCTTATTTTCAGCTCCAGAGAAGAGGGAAAAGAGATGCTGTCAGCTACATGGCAACCAGGAGCTTTTGAATCTCACTGTTGCCACGAGGCTGCGTGTTTCTGAACTGCTGGGTGCACCCTGCCTGTGAAGGTACAGCACCCTGCTCTTTTGGGAGGCTGTGGGTGTGGGGAAGGGAGCAGAAGAGACCCTGGGGCAAGGAATGCTTTGGAATGACAGCCTTCCTGGCTGTGATGGGAGCAAGGATCAATGGCATCTGCAAGACCAGGGGCTTTCAGAGAATGCCTGTGGAGAAATGTGAGGAAATCTCCATCATTAGCAGAAATGCTCAGGACAGAGAAATGAAAGCTGAATATAGAAACTGAAAAAATATTTTCTGAATCCAAGAATGGTCCATGGAAAAGACTCATGAAGCCATCTGAAAGGATTTTTCAACAAAATGTATCTTGTGCTTGAATTCTTAAAATCTTAAATGTGAAAATAGAGAAATCTGAGTGACTTACCAGAGGGCTTTGACCAATATAGAGAGTTAAAAATTTGTATTGGGAAGAAGCATAAAGTAAGTATAACAGTATGTTTATTTCAGTGGGACTTGACATGAAAGTCAGTCAGTGGCCACAGCATCACTGCTGATACTCCTGAGACCTAAAAAAGGGACCACCAATATAGGTCATTAGCTAAGGTTAAGCAGGGTTAACCCTGACCTTTCTCCAGTCTCCAAACAGGCATCTCTTAAGCAAATAAAACCCACAGTTATTAAAGAACTCTTAAACAACTATAATAACAAAACAGAGTGAAGTGGAGTCAAAACTGCAGATCTGTTTTATTCAAAGCATAATATTTATATATGATAGATACTGAAAGGCAGCAGGACTAGTTTTAAGGACCATCTCTCTACCTAGATAGGGGAGACATACTTTAAAGAATTCTGTCTTTCGAATGACAGTGAGACATGAATTTAAGTCTTCCAGAAAAGAGTATTTTAATTCCTAGAGCTTGGAAATTCCTAACTGCTTAATAAAGAACAATATTGGAAATACTGGATGTTCTGTTAGAATTACAGGTGGAGCCTGAGATGCTAAAAGGCTGTTCAAAGGATCACTTAAGTCTGATCTAGTTCAGCACTAGTCTCACATTATCTTTCCCACCCTCAATTGTTTCAAAATCTGTAAAACCAGACTTGAGCTGATGTTTACTTTTACAGCTAATGGTTCCTCAAATCTAAAAGAACTTCTAAGGAGTAGATAAAAGCAGCTGCAAAAGTGATCTAGAAATAAACATCCAGAAGAAAGCATAACTGCAGTCAAAGTTCCAGCTGTTCTCGTCTCAATTTTTATCAGTATTCTTTTTAATCAGGCACATTTTGAAGTCAAAGGCTTTTTTCCAACAGCTTTTGTCCATATATATATACATATACATACATATATATATGTGTGTAAGCTCCTTGAAATATTACAGAAGTTCTGTTTCACATCAAAATACTGTACATTGTCACTGAAACTATTAATTTTCTTTTCCTCATCCCCCATATTCTCTCTGGGCCCCTCTTTTGCATCTGGCATGTGTACTGATACTCAAGATGACAAATACTGATAACTGTGAAGCTGCAATGCTGCATACCTCCATAAGGCAAAGCTTAGCCAAAGTTAGTCATTGATTTATGTCCCATATTCTGTTCAACAGCATAAGGGTTTCTTTTCTAATTCCATACCTTTAATCCTTGCCACCTCCAACCTAGTATGTGTCAAATTTCCACCTTATTGTTGCAGCTGTGGTTTCTTAAAGTGAAAGCATGCTTCTTGAATGCAGTGACACATTCTTCAGTTTATTCACAGATTTAAATTCTCAGTTGTTCAAAAATGCCTGAACTTATCAAAATATGATGGTGTGGATTTTTTTTTCTGTATTATATGGCTGATACAGAGGTTTTAAAAAATAAATTATGGATTTGGGATGACTATTTTTATTTGCTTCAAACCTCTAGAAAGTATAGTAACATAGGCAGAGATAATAAGTCTAGGGTTCTCTTTATCAAAGAGGTTACTTACAAAATACACAAGATAGAAAAAGCTCTCCCACACATAAAAAGCCTTGTGCAGGTGTAGAGATGAAAGGAAACAAACTGTGCAGCGTCTAGGTACAGTATTACTTAGAGTAACTTCATAACACACAGTAGGAGATAGCCCAGAAAGCAGACCAGTTTCAGGAGAACCTGTATTATTTCAAAACAGAGTTGCAAAAGTTCAGGTTTCTTTTTCATTACCTTCACTGTTTTAGGAGAATACCCAGCTTTCCAGTGCTCTCCCATGAAAAAAGGACCAGAGGCAGGATGCTGTAAATATTCCCCAGCAGTTTGCAAGCAAGTCCTCCACATTACCTTCCCAACCCTTTTGACAGCCCTCTGTGGAGCACTACCCTTCCTGCAGGTGAGCTGGTGAAAAGGACCATACCTTTGCTTCAAGTTGCTTCAGTTCAAAGTCTGGTACAGTAACTCAAACCTACTTTTATCACATTTAAAAGCTAAGAGGTTAGTGTTTTCCACCAGAGCAGCTGACACGCGTCCAGTTCCAGGAAAAGGCCAAGAAAATAGCTAAAAGCAGTAACAATTTAAAAACCACTGCAAAAAATCTGCCAGAGGACATCTGTCAAAGTCCAAAGAGTTCCAGTTATGTATGATTTCATTTGATCCCAGAGGCTAAATAATGTACAGGAAAGATTTAATAATGTTATGCAGATTATGTGTGGAAATGTAAGAGGAACCAAATACAATGCCAGTTTGAAAAATCTTAACGTGCTCATAGCACTATTATTGCTGCACAGTCAGAAAACACAGCTTGAGCAACAGACTACGATAATAAAATTAAAAATTGGAATTGCTAGGATATTTACTCAGGTGAGGCTCTTTGATTAAAAAAAGATGACTTAATATTTTCTCTCTGCCAGGAAATTACCAGTGGGGAGAGCCCCATTCCTGTTTCCACCACATCAAGTTCCATTGCCATGTGAAAGCCTGATAGTGAAAACGTGGTAACGAAGGATCACTGCTCACAATGTTTCCAAATGCCAGTGCAAAGGACACTTCAGCTACTAAATGTAGAACAAAAATGAATGGCCCTCAGCTATCTCTGCCTGCAAGTTTGAATTACAGCATCTGGCTGAACAAGAATTGCTGAAGTACAGGTATGATCCTTTTGCCAAGCCACTTCCAGAAGCAGTAATTTCTGGCAGAGGGAGGGAGGAGGCAGCTGTAAGGGTGATGTGAATGGCCACAACAGGATCTGCCAAATGACATCTGTCAAATCTGCTAGTGTAGTAGTCCGATGCCATTTAACACACTTTAGACACTGGCAGAGGAGGGATTACTAAACAGGGTTACTAGCCAGCAGAGCTATGGGCTTCACCATTAAAAATAAAAACCAAACCAAAGAAAAACCCCCCACCTGAAAGCAGAAGTAAATGTATCCTATCTGGCAATATCTAAAAACCTTTGTCTAGACTCTCACACAGGAAGCTAGTGCAACGTTTCTTAGATATCTTTAAGCCAGCACTTGTGGTAGTGTTGCTTCAGCCAGTGTTTTTGTCTCCCTTGGGGTAGTGGTTATACTTTTACCAGCTGAAAATTTATGCTTAATAGCTTTTCTTTCAGTGGAAGGATCTAAGACTTTTCCTTCCAATGCTAAGACTATTTTCAGGGAGTTTCAGTAGGTTTCTTGGGTTTCTCATTTCCTCTTGCTATTCCTGCTCTCATCTGTTTTGCAAATGGCCACCAGAATGTTAAGCTTATCTAATGGCCAGGCCTCCAGCTGGAAGAATGCCAGTAACATTCTGAAAATCAGTCATCTGAAAGCATTCAGAGGACATGGCCGTCACCTTCTCCCTGAACCTCAAACATAAAACTTCCCTGATAAGCACACAGTCTAACACCATGAAAAGTAAGAGGTTGATCTTAACTTCAGATATCACTTTAAGCAGCTTCCCTCAGTGACACTCAGACACTTTGTTCAATTCATCTCACTCTACAAATAATAATTCTTTTTTTTTTCCCCCAGTGTTCGGGATGCTGGTTGTACATACACGCAGTAAATAGTGAGTGTCTCCCTAATGGTTTCACTGCAAATGCAGGTTTCACTACACTGTTGTTTCTCCTTATTTAGTTAATTGGAATACTCTTCCCCCCTCACTAGCAGGGTGTGGTCCATCTACTCCTGGCTTCTGAGTTCAGGCATGGCCATGACAGTTCTTTCCACCAGTGTGACTTTGGACTTTTGTCACAAGTCCCATTGAGAAAAGTAGCAAGGGCAGAACAAATTTCTTTCGCTTTTGTAAAGGGAGGTTGGCAAAAATGCAAGATTTGTTGCAGGTCTTCATGTGCAGACATAGAGATCAAAGTTCTCAAGAATTTTGCTATTGACCTTGTTGAGTTCTGAATGTTATTCAAAAGGAGGAGTACTGGGTCTTCAATTCAGAAATTTGAGAAAAAGTCAAAAAATCAGCCCAAGGTCTGCATATGACACTGAAGACACAACATCTGGCAATAAATATCGAAGCAGGAGCTAAGAAGCTTAACTTTGCAAAAATAAAGACAGAATTTTGTCATAACATTTATTTGGTTAAGATATGAGAAAGAAGAGCAGAAAGCAACTCCTATACATCCTATAGAGGAACCAACACTGTAGGAACGGGATGTGTGTGGAAAAATTATCCCCCATTTGCACTTCTGTTGCCTCAAAGAGAAGAAATTCTGAACTTGTAGGAGATAGAAAAAACAGGCCCAAAGGAGGAAAGTGTGGTGTGAAGACATCTACACAAGAAGAGACTGCCTTCTGCAGTAACCTTCTTTGGAAAGGGAGCTGACAAGAGGAAGAGAAAGACCTGCTGTCTGCTGCACTATCTGTCTGAAGGGCTGCTTCAGTCAGCACTGACAGAGACAAATCCTGAGAGCCTGCAGGGAAAAGTCTTTCCCAGCTCCCAGGGATGCCAGTGCCTCAGTGCTGCGGGATGTGCTGCTGCCCATAGCGAGGAGGCTGCTGAACATCAGTCAAACAGGTTCCACTCTGCTAAACCAGAGGACACAGAAAGCAGGGAAGTGGGAATGCATGACAGAGCTAGAGAAGGTATCATAGTGTGGAAGGTTAATGTCTTTTTGGAAAAGGAAAAAAGTCATGTACTTCATACTGGTTTCTTAGAGAACATACTATATCTTAGCTTATTTATTTTGACTAAATGGGAACATATTTAGGAAGGAGCTACATTTAAGTGAATTTAGTAAAAAATTAAACTTAAAACAATAGTTACACAGGTTTAAGCAGGCACAGCTCTAGGGTGTCAGCTGGTGACTTACATGGGCTGCAGGTCTGCCTGGTACAATCACTTGTTGATTAAACAAACCTTCTTGAGGCTGAGGAAACTGAATAACAGCAATGAGGCTTCCTCCAGCTCCTAACGAGCAGCATAAGGTCCTGTAGTAGCTTTCCTGTCCTAGGACTGAGCCAAACAAACAAAAATAGAATTTCTGGAATCCATTGCATTTCTGAAGGGCATTATTTAAAAATTAGACCGCAAAAGATTATTATCACAGGCATACCACTTTAGAATAGCTTTCCTAGAAGCAAAGCAACTTTGGGGAAAACCTCTCAAACAATCCCTCTTACTGTAAGACACCTGTTCTCTTTAAAGCACTTTTTTTAGTGGAAGTCATCCCAGCTGAATTAAATTTGTTTCCCTTGGGCCTGCATTTTCTTTAGCCAACACAACAGCTGCACCATGTGGAGATGAGCCACAAAAAGTGTAACAACACATGTTTGTGATTGCAGTATCAGCTTTGGCAGATTTCAGTGCAGAGCTCTTTAACTGCCTTCTACTAGAGAGCCACCTTTGCAATATATACAACATTTTGCAAAGTAGTAGCAGTGATATAGATATAGTTCTGTGTATTTCTTATACATGCTGGTACAGTAAAGCCAGAAAGGAACTGACTATTACTTATAGCTATAAATATTGTATTAAGTACAACCTTTTTCTTTTGCATGTAAAAGTAGGAACAGAACAGAAGGATGAGTTAACTACAATAAAATCCCCTGAGGTTCCTGTGCTAGCTGTTACCCAGTCCTGCAACCATTCAAAATGTGCACTAACTCTGTTATTTTAAAGCTGTAGTAAATTTAATCTCTCCAAGAAATTGCTGAATTCCTGAAAAATAATGCATAATCTTGTTTCAATGTGCTTTCTTCCCCTTCATTACAAGAACAGGTGCCAAAAACTGGTCTTGTGTAGCCTAATGCAATATACTTTAGAACACAGTTTTGAAGACTGCTTTTGAGGCATTTAATTTAGAGCTTTTGACTATCCCACACCCATCAAAATGATGTACTTGTTTTTGAAAGACCATTTTGAAAGGTCAAGAAAAATGTGAATAACATTTGAGTCAAGTGTTATAATGTGTTGTTCCTGTTACTTTATGCAAAAATTAGTGCTGTCTATATTTGTGGGTATACTAACACAGTTATGTGGTTTTAATCTTCCTACACATTTTCTCACTTAAAATTGTTATACCATTGCAATGCAAATTCTACTTAGATATTGAAATGCATTAGCAGGCAATGCATATTATACAACATTGCATAAGTGTCCCTGTGACTAGGAACCACAGATTTTCCCACTGTCTAAAATTTCAGATCTTAGTACCTATTCCACAATAAGTGGACCACTTCTACACTGTTTATCTTCTCTGACTGCATAATTTCTCATCTAATGAACCAGTGACACATTATTAAGAGGTTATTTTGAATAAATGGTAATGTCTAATATCATCTGTCTCCAATCTTGAGTTTCCATCCATCCTCCTGGGAGATGGAATGGGCCAAACACGGAAATATTAGTCAAACAAAAATCTGCCTTTATATTCACACTCCCATGAGAAAATTAGACAGGACCCTCCTTTGGGGACTGATCCTCAAAGTAGTATATCTGAAAGAAAGAATCTGCTGATGTCAACAGATTTTAGATCAGGTCCTAGAGACATTCTGCCTAATTTGAACTGCATAGAGCAGTGATTTGCTATCTATTCACCTTATTGAAGGAGAGACACAGCATATATTAAAACATGTAGTTTGGCTTTTTTACTCTGTTTCAGCTTTTCCTTGTTTAACCTAGTACTCAAATTAACACATACCTTTTAAAATAAGCTTGAAGGAATTTATACTGCATATTGTTAGTCTGGTAAGAGCAGCTTAACACCACCAGCATAACAAATTAGATCATGGAACTCCAGAAGAGCTCAAGGATGAAGCAGTAAAAGTTTTGTACCGGCCTGTTCAAGGTCACACAAAAACATTAAGCCCTCTCTTGTTTAGAAGACATTGAAATGTGATATATGAACGCAAGAAAGTAAAAGAAGAAATGCCCTTAAATCTTAAAACCATTAGTAGTTTTATTCTGTAGGGATCTATGGGAGGAGATGGACTCCACCCTGAGGAAGATAAAAGACCTTCGTTTTTCTCAACTGGAAGGAGTGATTCATGTTAGGTGGAAGTGGTATGCATGTGATATTCCTTATGTGGTAAATTAACTGTTTCTATTAGGAAAGCTCCTAGCATATGGAATTGCTCTATTTTCCTCAGCTCTGAAAGAAAATAATGCCACCAAAACTTTTTTTCTTTTTGCTAACTCCAGGCTGGGTAAAAATGGGCTGTTTTGGTGGCTGTTGATAAATTCTCCTGTGGTATTAAAGAAATCCATTAATCATCCACTAAGAAAATTATTTTTAAGGAAGGAATAATGGAAAAAGCTTAGTTCTCAAATTTAAGGGTGTTAATTGCTCTATGTTTTGCTGTGGTTTTATAGCATTACCTGTGTACAATTTAGTTACTTCGAAGTCTTGTTTTCAGCAGAAAGTTCCCCTGCTAAGTAGTGACAGCAGTTTAAGGACTCATCCTGGGTAGTGGTGAGGATGCCATAAAACTCTCCCCTATAGAACCAAACCAAACCTACTTAGAGGAGACTCAAAGGAGTGCATCATACAAAGCCAGTTCTGTGAAAATTCATTATTTGCTGCTTTGTTTTTTCTTTAGCACACAGGCTGCTGTGGGGAAGGCTTCCCGCTGCTTTTAAGTGCAAAATGGAAATGTAAGTGCAAATCTTAACATTTTTTTTGTTCAGATTTTTGATTTTTCCATGGGTCCTTATCTTGTAATCAGACACATTACTTCATAGTCAGTCATGAAATGGCTGTTATGTCCCTGAACATTTTTTTTGGTGAAGTTTTAAGACTGGAATTGTATTTAGGTTTTGGATTTTTTATTTTAATTTTTTTTTAAGTGTGACTGTACAAGTAACTTATCTGGACTTGAATTATGATCTTCTGGCATGTTTGGGTTGGGAGAGTTGGAAAAAAGTAAGAAACTGAAATGTGGTTTCTGGATTGTAAAGCATTTAGATGAGTGATTCTTCCTCATAAATCATTTGCTTTTTAATAGTTATGAAGCAAGCTGGAGATGCACTTCAGAAATAAATAGGAAGGGTTTCACTAAAAACCCCAAAACTCTGTAACTGAATAAACTGTAAATACTTCATGGCATTGTTTTTGCAGTGCTCAGTATTCACAGTGTACTTTCAGGTTCTTGGCTTCTCCTTGTTTTTTATTCTGTTGTTTGGCATCACACTTATTGATACTTCTCTTCCAGCACTTAGGTGAAATGCCCACAAGGGCAAGGAAACTTCCCTCCTTTGGATCTGAAAGAATGCCTCTTGAAATCTTTATCTCTAAAAATTGTAAAAAAAATAAAAATCCTTATCTTCCCTAAATATTTCTGCCATGTAATATTAAAATTCTCAGCTCAGGAGCTAAAGGAAGATAGGAGAAAATCCAGCCACCATGGTGGTGGAAGCCTTGGGCATAAGGCTGTGTGTACTCACCCAGCTGAAACTGGTTTCATGAAGTACTTGGTTCATCAAGTACTGATGATTCAATCTTTCTTTTGTTATTGATACTCGTTTCCACCCCAACTGCAGGCATCAGGCTTGCTAGTTAAACGTTATTTATTTATTCTCCAGGGCGTGAGCACACTTTGCACACTGGAGAGCAGATGGTTGCTCTCAGAAAGACAAGGAATATTTTTGTGCAGAAGAGAACCCAGAGTAACCCCCAGTATTACCACAACAACAGTAATTGTTTCACAAACCAAATTTTTTTTTTTTTTTAACATTAATGCCAATCTGTAGATCCCATGAGCACAATCAATGCAGCTGTAGTACAGACCAGAGTATCTTCTGTGGTCAGCTGTAAATAGCAACTCTGTATCCATGGTTTATTTTTACCATAGTGTGCTATAATAGGAAAAATAGCAAATGGTGAGTCTATATATAGCCTGTTACCAAGACTGTGAGCTAAATGATTAGTCAACAGTAAAAGCCTATCCTAATCAACAAATGGTTTTAGGTCCAGTAATAATATTTTGGATATCAAAATAATGTATACTAGGTAGTAAGAGGAATTGCAGCAGTGCAGCTAATATTTTATGAGGTTTTTTATGGCTCTTTTTAATGTTAAGTAGGAATTTTGTGAATCATGCTGATTTTAACAGACTGGATAGGGACAGCAGACTCTATACTGCAGTACTTATATTGCCTGACTTTTTATTTTCTGCTTGTTTCTTTTGTTGGACCAGCAAAAATGAATTTTCTTTTTAGTGACATTAGTTAACCATTAAATTGTGAATAGTTCAGGAAAGGAGACTCCTCCTGTCTCTCTGCCTTGTTCTTTATTCCTAAACTTAAAAACTCACTATAGAAAAGAATAAATTTTATTCCAGACTTGAAAATATGATGTTCTTTTATATTTTATGTAGAACTATTTTATGACTGACAAGGTTAAGAAAGTATATAACAAATCCTTAGATAAGTCTTCAAGGTTACTTCACATGAGACATGATAGGTAGGAAGAAAATACAGGCAGAAGTCAGTTTTCCTTATCTTTTGTATAAACAAGCTGGTATTTCATTCAAGGCCTTTTCCTTAACTTTTGGCATACCAGATCACTATCAGGCAGTCACAGGGAGAGATATGCAAACATGTTGTTGTTGACTATTTATCTACTGAATTTATGAATTGGATTCCAGGGAAAGCAGGCTCCTGCATTCATTCCACCTTAGTGCTTGCCTGCCATCCCCTGCCTTTCTCCCCTTCACAATCATTTGTGACTTACCTTACTAGTCTTAAACATGTTTCATGGAAAGCTGGAGGTCTGTAATTATAGTAAATTCCTATTTTTACAAAACTCAAGGGTAGAGGAGAGAGTGCCCTGCTTGTGGGGCAGTCCACCCCAGGGCAAAGGAAAAGAAAGGGAAACTGTCCTCACCTGGGTTTGGGACCACGCTGTGGACTGGCCTGCAGCCTTCTCCTGTGAGCCAAACACCTTTTCCTGGGAGCTAATCTGCAGGTGTAATGGAGACACAGCCCCCTGGGACGCCGTGGGGTAATGCCAGAGTGGGCCAAGGCATGGTGAGACACCAGTGATGTGGGAGCTTTTAGGGAGGATCAAGCTGGGAGCGTGCTTGGGAGTCTTTATGGATTTTGTGCTTTCGGTGTGCCAAGCAGGTGAATGGAACTACTGTGGGATGATAATTCCACTTCAAGGGAGAGAGCACAGAGGACCCTGTCTGTGTGAAAGAAATGGGAGCTATCATGGTGAAAGGATAGAAAGCACATGGGAAAAAGAGCTGGCTTGTGACAAGCACCACAGACACGACGAAGGACTAGGGGTATTTTCTCTGGGGAGTGTTCATGACAAGTATCTCTTGGAAAACACACACTATTTATTAGTTCTGCTGTTTTACAGTAGCTTCATGTATTCATTACAATGAACTTTGTTTAAATGAGCCTGATCGAATACCTTCTGAAGTAAATGCTGCTTTTATTTGCTATCAAAGGAATGAGATAAGGTCCCTGCTATAACATAGGTGATTCATTTGCATGATGTTTATGAATGACTTTGAAGTATATATTTGTAATTTAAATCCCAACATTAGTAATACCTGTTAGAAATGCAGACAAGAGCTTCTCAAGTAATTTTTATTCTTCTTAGTTTTATTACAAACTAAATACAACTGAGACAGGACTGATATCTTAGGATTTTTTTGGTCATATTTTTAGGGGCTTGAGGACTTCCTTTGTGTGTGTTTATACAGCACCTAATAGTTGTCCATGCCATCATGATTCCTGATTTTATTGCAGCATAAGTAATTATAATATATATTATTTTATCTGTTTACAAAACTGTATTATAATATAAAATAATTATAGTACTCCAAAACTAAGTATGGTCTTCATCCATTCTTTGGTCTAAGAAATTGTATTTGATGTTGATGCCAGTTCTGCAGAGAAGGGAGTCCTAATTCAGGCAGATGAATTTGTAAAAAGGATAAAATACTTCAGAAGAAAAAGAGTAATTCAGTTAGTTTGTTCCTACATTTTTAGGATTGGGCTACATTAAGCCCTTTCTTACACAGCTGCCTTCTTAGTGTTAGTCCTGCTGTTGGAAGAAATCATGGGAATACTCATGTAGAGTGTCTGCAACTTCCTCATCTCCATCTTGTCTAGACACCAGCAATCTCATAGTATATTCATGCCTCCAGAACATCTAGACTTCTCTTAACTGGGAACTCTGAATGAGGTAGGAGAACAGAGGGAATCTGTTTTCCCTTTCAAAGTTCCTTCTTTGCCAGTGGCTAGGTACAGTATTGTAATGAATACCAAATCAGTGTCATATTTTACAGCATGGTTCTCAAATTCATGTCACGGGGAAAAGGTGAGAGAGTGTTATTTATTCCAATGTCATTGACTAAAAATACGACTAGAAATTATAAGAGATGAATAAAGTGATCTTGAAAAATAATGTGGTATATGTGTTATCCTACTGATGTTTTATTTTGAGTTTAAATGTACTTAGAAAGCTTTCTGGCAATTGCACAAGACACAACTTAAATTTCTGTGAGACAGGCATGGAATTAGTCCATACTTTTTTTTTGGCACTGTCTGCCCCACTATGTAATAAAGCCAGGCTACCTAACTTCTCTTCTTTCAGACATCTAGAGATTTTACACCCTTTTCTTTCTTCAGTGGCATAGATGGAGGACAGTCCTGCTCCATCTTCCTCAGCTACTGAGGAGTCAGGGTAGTTTTTGAAGTGGGGATTGTGGTATTAAATAGTTTCAAATAAAATGAGAAAATTTATAAATGTGCTATTTTTTGCTTGGAAAAGTTTTCTTTCGTTCTTGTCATCTGTTGTTTAAGGGAGAGGTATAAGTGGCAGATTAGACTGTTTACCCTAAGTCCTTCCAGAAAATGAAATATATGTGTGAAGGGGGAGAGGGAGCACTTCTTGGCTCTGTTTCTATGTACTGCTGTTACAACCATAATATAGTACTTGAATTTTATGCCTAAGAATCCTTTTTCTTGCTTTAATGTGTCGTCTGTGGCACCTTTGGCTTGAGATGTGGGAGCAAAACCTGCCTTCTCTGAAATAACCTGGACAAAATACTGCCTTAAATATTTGTGTTAGAGGATGTGGAGACAACCTCTGCATTCCAGGAGTATTAAAGCCAAGTAGGGATTACAGACTACCCTTCATTAGGTGAAATTGGTGAACTGTAAATAATAATTGGTCAGTGGCTATAGCCAAATACCCTGTAGAACAAAGCTGGACACCGGCCAGGTGGCATTTGCTATATGCCTGACATCACCTGTCCTTGAGCTGGAAAATGAGACCTCTTGTGGGATTCCTCCTCACCACTTTCTGAGGCACTCATACCATACTCCATCTCAGGCATCTGCTGGCTCCTTTTCCTGGGTGTTTTTATTTTTTTTGGCATATCCTGCAAACTGCTGTTTATGCTATGGATGCATCTGGCAGTACTGCTGGTGAGCCACTGTGGCTTGTGGGATGATGCTTGGAAGAGCTCTGCATTATTCTGTTGTGCAAAGGAAGATGTTCTATTGCAGTTTTTCCGTGACTCAGAAAAACAAAGAAACCTAAAAGGTCATATGGTGGTGTGTGATTTGTTTTGTGGGTTCATTCAATATTGCCATTGTGCATTTGGCCCGACTGCAGTGAGTCAGCTGGGTTGGATTGACTCAGACAAAGTAGAGGACTTGCACAACAGTAGGACTTCAGTCATTCTAAATTCCCTTGCTAGTACACATCAAAGAGACGAAATTACGTATGGAGTGCAGATTTTTCTATGAAGTGGGAGTGTAATACTTGCACATCTAAAATCAGTTTGAAGTGGAGCGTGGGCATCTCAGTGTTTTTATGGAACTTGCCTAGGTGTTTTACTACCTTGAACTTCCATTAGTTAGGCAAATAAACCTACTGTCAGGAAAGGATATAGAAATTGGCTCGAGCATGTAAGCTTTTCTTGCATTGACTTGGCTGGATCTACTTGGATCCATCCGATTCAAGCACATAAACACCAGAAAGTCGAAGTTGTAAAGTGGTGAAATTGCAGCTGTCACATGGTGCTCTGGAGCCTGAAACCTGCTGCTGGAATAATTACGTGACAGCTTCCCCTGCTTTGCAGGGTAACTTGTGTGCTTTGGCACCACACCCCCAAGCGCCGGCACTTTTCTCCTCAGAAGCTTTCCCGTGTCACCCGAGGCGGCTGCGGGAGCAGCTCCGCCGTCCTGCCGTGACTGACTCCAAGCTTCCCCTCAGCGCCGGCTGCCCACGAAGACCTGCACTTTCTGAGGAGGGGCTGCGTCCTGCTGCCTCGCCCCTCACAGGCGGGTGAAAGGCTCGGCCGCCCGGCA
>VYZP01075264.1:7324-20536 GCA_013400635.1 Hypocryptadius cinnamomeus
TTTTTTTTTTTTTACAGTAGGAGTAATAGAACACTGACACGGGTTGCCCAGAGAGGTGATCGATGCCCCACTCCTGGAATCATTCAAGGCCAGCTTGAGGGGGTCCCAGCAACCTGGTCTAGTGAAAAATATCCCTGCTCATGGCAGGACATCGGATAGATGACCTTTAAAGGACCTTCCAGCTCAAACTCTTCTATGATTTTATGATTCTGTGATACTCCATGAAGAGAACTTCAGGATGCCCTACTTGAAGGAGCACATTTTGGTGGAACAATTACATTAAAAGCCACAGGAGGTCATTGATCCTTATTATTTAGCACACTAGGGCATCCTACACAGGCTAACGTGGAGATTCCTGTCTTATCTGGAGTGAAACATGGTAAGTATGCCTTTTACAAAGGAAAAAAATGTAAGAAAGTGCAGATATAAAATCAAACACCCAAACTAAGAGGAAAAAAAAGCAGGGTCTTTAATCTTCCTGATATGGGCAAAGTATTGACAGAATTTCCCAGCAGTAGATCCTCCACATACATGTACAGCAGCAAGTGAATTGGGATGCATTTGCAGTACTGTGTGTTCATCATGTCTCCACTTTGGGTCCCCTGCCTCTCTCCTTGCTCTATTTTTCCATAGGGGAGAGATGGAAAATACCAAAGAACTTGCCCGGAGCATGGCTACAGGAAAATAAAACCTGCATCTGTAAAAATGTGCTCTGCTTTTTCACCTGAGGGTTGCATGGGCAGGCAAAACAACCATGTGCAAGTTGCACATTCATTACACTGTGCACAGAGCCACTGCAAGGATGAGCATGAAGTGCAAGCCAAACAGGAAATAAGTGCTTGATTTTCGCCCATATTTGGGAGTTTCACGGAGTTTAAGTAGACCAGGTTGATGAAAGTTGTAGCAAAATGATTCATTTATTTAGGAAAAAGGGAGAATTACTCGCATCATCCTTTTGCTTGCTCCAGAATAAAACAAAGGTTTAACTAAACCAAGCAGCACTGATTTTAAAGCAATGTGAGGACAATCAGGCCCAATGGGTTTAAAATTTTCTATTAAAATGCTTACTTGCACTTCCTCAAATGCAGCCTGTTTTGACGCATGGGAATTAACCTCTTTAATGGGGCGTGCTTCCTTCTTGTTGATGTGGGAGCTGGGTATTGATGTGTGGGTAAAGATTATGTTCTTGCTTCCATGGGACTGGAGCTGAGTACAGTCTGGGGGGACTGCTGGGAGCTTTATGGCAAGCAAAGAAATTCCTCAACGACTCTTCACTATATTGAGGAAAACCCAATTAAATCTGACCAGGGACAGCTATAATTTGCTGTCCTGTTCTTTTGATATTATTACTGTGCTATATTTTTTCACTAACTTCCTCCACCTCCTGCCCTCGAGGGTAGCTTGGCTATATATTTCTGTTTTCTACAGTTACACTGTGTATGGGACATGTTCCCACCCCTTCCTCCTGGAATAGCTGTGTATCTTGGACAAACGAAATTCTAAAAAAGTAAGAATATAATATAACCTTAACAATTTGCAAAGCTTTGAGGGTGTCAGTTTTCCATACAATTCACTGTAATTTGCCTTCAGTCAAATAGGAGAAAACTACAGGACTTAAGAGGGGTGCTAAAGGTCTCAGTCTTATTTGTGTACATCTGGAATAACTTCTGCAATTTCTCCCATGCAGGATCAGACCTACCATTTTTTGTAATGATTGAAAACAAATCTGGATGGCTAGGCACACAACTTCAGATAAAATCATACATAAACCCTAAAGAAAACTGGATTGCCGGCTAAATTTTGTATGTGGTCTTTATCTCCATCTTGCCTCATGTTTTTGAGCTTGTAGGAAATGGGTGACACTTGGAAGCAGATGTGAGTGGAGTGCTTTGGCCTTATTTGCAGTAATACGAAGGAAATGTGTGAAAAAGAGAACTAAAAATCTTCTCTAAGCAATCCCAAAATAAACCACTTGACTCTTCTGAAAAAAAAATAGAGAGATACACGACAGATGTTGGCTACAATTTTAGTCACATCACTTAATGCAGCACCAAGACAGAGTCACAAACTATGAGGACAAGCACACAAAAGATCAGCAGAAAAGTGTGTAAGATGGCTCCATTACCAAAATGTTTGAAGACCCAGGACTATATTTCAGTGAACTTGTTTAACATCACAGTGAATGCCTTGTGGAAAAGTAGGTTTTCATTATTAACCTCCAAGTTTGCTCTGAAACCTTGGATTTATTCAACTGCAAAGCCAGACTCCAGAAAGGGAGGTCCACCCGTAACAACATCAAAGAGGAAAAGTGGATTATTGGGCACCATCTTCTAAAAAGTGCAAATAAAAGGCAGGAGATGTTTCCATCTTCCATCTCACATTTTAATTCTTACCTTTTTCTTGGCTGTTTTAGCAAAATGGACTTTAACTCGCAGGAAAAAAAACTGTTTTCTGTTGAAAGATATTTTCGGGTATGTGGATTGATGGTGACACTACAGCTGCCCTGGCACAGTCTCCTTATGGCATTAAGAGCTTTTACTCCACCATGGTAAGGGCAGTTGAGGTATCACATAAAGAGTTTGCTGAAGACCTTCACATGCTCTCTCAGGAAGAAAGCCAAAGGTCCTGTTTGCTTAGAATGGATCAATCAGAGGTTTGTACATTTAGGTTAAATCTATTACCCTGATAACTTTGCCAGACTTTGCATTTCCCATATTAAATAGGACCCAGGGCCCAGAATTTAACTCACCCATGAAAAGAGGTAAACAACCAATAAAGCAATTTTGGGGGAAGAGGAAGGAAAAAAAAAAGAAAAGGGGGAGAAAAACCAACAGCAAGCCTGATATTTGTTTATCATATCAGTTCAAAATAAAATTATTGTTTTCTTCCTTTACCTCAGAGAATTGTGATATATTTATACTTGATGTCACAGTGAAGACTTTTACAGAGTGCAGCATTGAAAAAAAATTCAGCCACACTAATTCAGGTGATTGCAACAATAATAAAACATCCTCCCTTAAATATTACCAAGTTCTCATCACATACCCCAGGATTAAGCTGTGTGAATGGGCAACAGGAAAAACCCAGGAGTATCCAATTACAGGAAAGAGCTGCTCTTTATTTATTTAATTTCCCCCCCTTCTCACTATGGAAGAGAAAAAAAAAAAGCCCTTGAAACCGACTCCAAGAACTGCCCCTGCTTGGGAGTTGGAACACAGGAGGAACAAGATAAATTCCTCAAAATTCTAATTGGGGAACAGTTGACTTAATTGGTGGCCATTTGGCAGACAATGGGAAAGGAGCCCTGGCTGGCGCTGATGGCACCCCAGGGGGATATAACCTTGCAACAGGCCAGAAAGCTCTCAGGGACAGATTGTTTCCAGAGAAGAAACCATGAGACCATGGGTTGGATTAACCCTCCAACTGTCAAGCTTTATTAGGAGTAATCAGGCTAGATATAGCAAGGGTTAAACTCAGGAAACTGAACTGGCAACGATGACACATGTCTCTTTAAAAACAAGTAAAGTGAAGAGGGGATAGGGAGGGAAGGATTCAGGGAAGAAAATGCATCTGAATGAACCACAATGTAATTGTTTCTGTTCCAGGTGGGGTATCTGCTGGCTCTTGGGTTTTCTCCCTTCACAGTGTCACCTACTCAGAGTTTCCAGGCCATGCTTAATTCCTGGGGGCTTCTTTTGCATAAGGTGGAGTTAGCACTGAAAGCAGCGTTACTGTCTTTGAGGGACTGATCCTGCTCTCTGTGGAGCAGCCAGCGCTTAATGCCAAGAAATATTTGGATAAGGTGCACAAACAACTTCTAAAAGTACTTCTGTGCCTTTCTCTCAGGATGTGCAGAATCACAGAGAGAGGCTCTGTCTCTTAAAACAGGATACTGATCAAAAATTAAATAATCTCCAAAGATTTTGGAGTTAGCAACTCAGAGAGGCACTTTTAAAAACTCAGAGCCAGACTCAGAGGCACTTTTAAAAACTCCACTGGGCACTCCTGTTCCTTACATGCCCCAGGTCAGAGCCTTTCCAGGACAGTCCCTTCTGGGTTAGCTCTGGATCAGATTTTGTGGGTGGAAAATACCAAGAGAATATCTGAGGTACCTGAACTCTTTAGCAAACACGTCAAGAACATCCCAACAGCTTGGATCTCTTCTTTTTCAATGCATACAAAGCAGTGTATTTGTTACACATGTGTACAGCAGAAAAGAAGGAAAGGGGAGTCTGTATATGTGTGTATTATTTTCATGATTTAAAATAGAAACAATTAACCTCAGGGTCAGGCATTCCCATGCAGTTAATGACCACCTGGATTAAAAGCCCTCAGCTTTGCCTCAGGCCCTCAACTCCTGCAGTCAGTCATTAACTGCTGGAGATTCCCCTCCTGTCAAAAATCATTGTTTAATTATAAAGATGGCACTGTACCCAAACTGTCGCTCTCTTTTGCCCCCAAATTTTGGAAAAAGTCAGAATTTGAATTCAGATCCAAGCATTGCTGTTCAGGGGCATCTCCACTTAATTATAAACCTATCAGTTAATTACTGGCTATAAATTTCTGATACCCAATTGGTTATTTGACAGCTTGCTCACAAGACAGCAGAGCCCATATTTTGGTCAGAACAGAGTGTCATGGCAACCCACTGGCCAACTTGGGGAAAAGATAATTACTGGAGTTATTTCTCCAGCTTCTTCATCAAAGTTGCTGCCAAATCCTGTTCAAAGTAAGCAATGTTGCCCTCCAGTTGGGAAGTTTCTTGACTGCTCATGTATCTCATTTAAAGATCCTCCATTCCCCTCGAATGTTGCAACAGGTCATTACTTCCAGGAATTTTTCTCACTGATCTGAGCAGTTTCAGGATGCCAAGGGTAGGAAGGTCATTCTCCAGTCCCTTCTCCCATCATACCTGGTTGGAGGATGCTGCTCTGCAGCAAAGCCAACAGTCTAATTAACTTTTTTCTCCATTGAGCATTTAAGAAAGAAAAGACCAAAGTAAAAATAAAATATTAAAAGGTACCTGGGCACACAAGGTATTTCACCTGTGTTGGAAACCAAGAGAGGAAAAGCTGGCTGAAAACGACTGCAGAGGGCTGACCTTTACATTGGAAGGTTGCAGAAATCCAATTTGATCTGTAGTCACCTGTCTGCCTCTGCCCCTTTCCTGAAATGTCAATCTTGTGGGGAAATTTGGTTATATAAAAGAAATATTCTCGTAGGCAAAAAAAAAAAAAAAAAACCCAAAAAAACCCCAGGAAAACGCTCTTAAATATAGTTCTTTCAATTCATATTCATTTCCAACTTGTGCAGCAAAGCAGGCCACAAGTCTTCTCCATCTAGGAATTTTGAATAGAAGTTGCTCTTATGGATGTAGTCAGCAACTGCGTAGTTCAGGGGAGGTTTTTAATTTAGGACTAAGAGAGAAATTGCCAGCAACAGATCCAATGCAGCGTGCAACACGGAATTTAAAGGGGGGAAAAACGTGTGAATAGCACCGGATATCATTTGGGGAAAAAAAGCAAATAGTGTGTTTGATTCTCACTCTATTTCAGCAGTGTAATTGAGCAGACATATGCTCATAGAGGCACTGGGTACCAGAATAGTACCTCAGCACTCTGCAAGCACCAGAGGCTGAAACCCAAACTCACAAGCTGGGAATCCCTGTCCCAGTCCGAGTTGTCCTGAAAATCCCCCAGGGGCTCTGTCGAGCCTCATCCTGAGCCAGGAGAGACCACAGTGCCCGGTCTCTCTTCTGGTTGTTGCACTGCTCTGAACAAGTGCAGAAAAGATTAATGCAACAGGAACGGGATCCTGGGAGGATCGAGGTATCTGTTTGCTGCCCCGGCCCAGGTTATCTCATAATACACCTATTCTTTGCCTTTCTAATTATTATTTAACTAATCAGCAAATTATTTGATCAGACGAGTTTTGAATTAACCTCCTAAGGGGCCTGAATTTCCTCAGGGCTTTACCCAAGTGCCAAAACCTGGCTGAAACCCTCAGCAGGCAGCAGCTAAAGCAGATCTAAAAACCCCAGGATTGCACCCAGACTGATGTATTGTCTTTGTTTTCCTCCTGCCTGTCCAAGCAGAGCAGGGTCCCTGAGACTCAGTCCTTACAATTTGCATTCTCCATGTACAATCCTGCCTGGCATTTCGCATCTAATAACTGTGCCTTTTGTTTATCTATAATCCACCCCTGTCACTGTATACCTGTAGTGCACCTTTATCTCTAGGCCTCCTATCTCCAGTACAGAGACCATTCAGCCCTGGGGCTTGTCAGTTTTATGATTCATGAGTATATTGTACCTAAGATCCTACAAAGAAGGTCTTGAAGTAATTTAAAAAAAAAAATAAAAAAAGGAAAGAAAACAGGTATTTCAGATGGCATGCTGTGTGAAAGAAATCCCTTATTGACTAGTCTAATCTTGTATAATGTAATCTAATAATAAAGCCTGTTCCCAGAGGTACTGCTCAATAGTTGTTATAGTGTTAAAACATGTTTTATGCTGTGTTCTGAAACATATTAAGTGTAACAAAATTGTCCAGCTACTTCTTACATACCAGCTACTAAATATGGCATGAATGCTGTCAATAAAGTAAGCAGTTACTATATTTTAGATTTCTCCGAGGCATAGGATTCAGTTATACTTTCAGTAATCAATTAATTGGCTGCTCATTACTGGTCCAGATTGCTTGCAGGCTTCCTGGCTGTGCTCCCTCTCTGTGCTGGCTGTGGGACTGCTCAGGGCATCCCACCCTGTGAGCTGGAGCCATGGGTCCAGGGGATGCCAGGGGACTGCCTGCTCCTGTGGGTGCACATTGTCCCTTCTGAGCTGGGAACCACCTCACAGCTCTGCTGGGAGCCCCCTCACTGCAGGACTGCGTAGAAAACACCCTGTGCAACTGTGAAAGGCAGTGCTGGGAGGCTTGAGTGCATAGGTATTCCATAACATATTGGATGGGGTTGAATAGGACATTCAGTCCGTTATGTTCACCTCATCCTCAACTTTTGTAGCAGCCTTGGCCTCTAGCTTCATACCAGGCTCTTGTCTTGGACCTAACAACATGCAAATCTCCTGCTGGTGGCTCCCTCCATAAAGAAAAGGAAGGAAAACTCTGTGTTCCCAACTTAAATTCTTGCCATAGTGAAGGGCACAGAGATGCCACACAAAGAATTGGCTGACCAAAAGGATATCCAGCTGCAGAGCTGGGATGCACTGCCAGGATGGGAGCAATGCACAGCTGGAAAAAGAGCAGAAACTTCCTCAGCTGAGCTTGGTGCCACTGGAAATGGCTGTGGAACAGCACCCAACAAGAGCTCCTCCTAAAAGGTACCAAACAGCAGCAGAACAGCAGCACAGGCCTGAACAAAGAGGGGCCCTTGTACCCTCCCTGCACCCCAGCCCAGGCAGAAATTTCCAAGTGAACTCAATAACAAAAGGATCTGTCTTTCTGAGATGCTTTTCAAACACAAACCCTATCCTCTCTCTCAGTATTTGAATTTTCTTTGAACAGCTGCTGGTTTTTTCAGTGTAGTCATAGATTAGAAATTATATGTCTGGGGTCTGTTCTGATTATTTTTTATTGGGCGTGTGAATCACACAGAGTTGTTTCTGTTCCTTGATTAACTGAGTGAGACTCTTAGAACCAAGTTTTTAATAATAAATGTTGTATTTACAAATTCACAATTTGCAAATACTCTCCAGGCTTCTGTTAAATTGCTGTTTTCATGGAAACTTCTCTTGGCAAACTGACTTGTATAAGTTTAGTTGGATTTGTAGAAAGCAGACACAAATTGGGAGTGAAGGCAAAAAAAGATGATGCTGCTGGGTTTTTCTCCTTAGAATGTAAATTCTTGGAAAATTTGTTGTTAGGCCTGTTGTAGGTGTTGGGAAGATTCAAAAATAGTGTTATTTCTTTCATATAAAATGACAAATCTAATATATTTGGGCAATAGCAAAACCACTGACAATAACATTGTACTACTGATAAGCTTTAATAGCAATTATTATTACAAATATATGTATGTATGTGTGTATGTTGTATACACACTAGAATTAGCAAAACAAAGACCAGAATTACATAGTGACATCTATATTTTCATATCAACATAACAGCATGCAGGGACTCTATGTGAAAAGGCATAAATGCTTTCCTAAAATCATGCCAGCATTTGTTTTGAAGTGCCAAGGTATGTATTGTTCCTTCCAGACCTGAATAGGAAAGTACAGTCCAGAAGCAAATATGAATAATTGAAACAGATTCCCAGTGTACTCCATATATGCAGTTGCTATTAGCATAAGAGAAACATTGCCTTAAAATAGGTGATCTATCATGACACAATTAGCAATTATTTATCACAGTAACAATCCAAATTGTGTCCTCAATATGCTTCATTGTATATTTAAATTAAATACAGGCAGTCAGTGTAAAGTAGAAATCAATCAATATATTGTAATTAATATAATCATATCTCTCAAGAGGTCTAGCAGGTGTGTTAGACACAGACACAGATACATATTGTGTACCTTCTTCATACAACAGGACATTTGTGTGGTAGGAGAGCCTGAAATACAGACAGTAAATACAGATATATTAAGCAATATTAAGCACAGGTACATCATTATGGCCCATGAAATCATTAGCCTTCATGTAGTCCCTGCATCTTTTCAGAGTACAGTAGAATTATCACTCTAGGAAACATTACATGTTGACATCCAATTGGTGCTTAACAATAAAACAATTGCCTTATTAAATCTAAATTAAATCCTGCTCAAGATAAATTTAATTTCAAGTGCGGTTTAAATGGCTCACGAGAGTGATGAATACTCAGAATGAAGCAAGCCCAAATCATTTGTACTGACTTACCTTTTCAGCCAGATAGTTGTTTATTATTTTTTGCACTATTATTTTAATTGACTGATATCCCCTCTGCTTTCATGGAGTCATTTGAACAACCAAAACTACAGAGCTGTCAGATGCTTTCTAATTCTAACCCGGAGCTGCTAACATTCCTCAGAAACTTTCACAAGCCGACAGAGTCATTAACATCATTTGACCATTTCATTTCAGGATTCATTTTACACAGCTGGAGTTGAGCAGTTCTGTGAATAAGACATGCCTATAATTGACAAAACACAGGACTAATCCTGAGCCAGCAAAAAAATATATACATATGTTACATCAGCTAAAGGTGCTCCTACTTCTGGAGTTTCTTGCAACAGATTTTGTTTTCTATGTGTTATTGTGGATTTGTTTGGTTTTTTTCTGAGAAAGAGTGGCTGCAACATAATCTTCAACCAGTGTATAATTTAAATAATATCAAACAATAATCTATAATTGATTATTGTTTGCCATTATAAAATTCTTTTAGATTATCCTAAAACACAAACTTTTCTTTCTTAAGAAGAGAATTTGAAAGCTATGGTCTGCATTTTATATTCCAGTGAATGGAACCCCTCAGCAGTCCAATTCCCTGAAAAATTTCCACATTGATTTGTAACCTTTGGGGGAAAAATTCTTAATTCTCCATGGTTTCTGATCACTTAGGCTTTTCTGGGCTTGGGTAACACAGCATGCCACATGTTTTCCTAACAAATTGCATTCGGACACTTTCCGACACTTTCATTATTTTAACTCAGGTAATAATTAGTCACTGTCAGAGCTAAGACTTAGGTTGTGCAAATCAGAATAAATTTACCTCGCTGTAGCAGCAGTCACAAATGAAGCAATAAATTAGAAATAGCAAATTGTTACGGACTTAAGAGATCACAACTCAGAATCGCTACCTGAAATCCAGGAAATGTTACAGCCCTGCCAAGATTTCCTTGAGAGCTTAATTTTTCCAGATAACTTCATGTTTCGAGAATGTTATTGCAAAAAGCCCTGGAGATATTATACTCATGACATTCCCTAAGAAAACACGGTGGGACTTTGCTATTGCAAAAAAGTAAAAAAAAAGAAATAAAAAATAAAATGACTGAAGACTGTTTCTTATTAGTATGAAATGCATGTCTTTTGAAGGTCTTCAGGGTTCAGAGTCTCTCCCCCTCCACAGCTTCCCTCTCCCTTATCCTTACAGTTTGTATAGATTAAATGCATAGTGCAACCCCATGGGTTCTCTGTTGTAAAGCTATGTCTAATATGAGGCCACTAGACACTGTCACATAAAATCCATTAAAGTCCATCAGATGCACTGTCTTGGTAACATTCAGCTCATTGTCATTGGGCTGCTGCAATGAAGCATAGAGTGCCTGCTTTGAAACTTGATTAAAACAATTCATTAAAAGTAAGGCAACTAATCAGAACACAAGGGTTGTCTTCATGGGACTTGAAAAGTTCATTAGTGCCCCCACTATGAAAAGCAGGAGTGGGAAAAAAGAAAGAGGCAGGAAAGAGAAAGAGAGAGGAGTCCTCCTCCCCTCCTCTTTGAGCTGTTATCTAGGGGCTGGGAGCCAGTATCCTTCCCCAGTGCTTTAATTGGTTTGATCTGATCCTCCAGCATCATCCCAAAGCCTCTGTTTGAAATTGTTGGTCATTACAGTTTGATATCTCTTTTTTTTTCATTTTCTTAAATAACTATAAAAAATCCATTCCTAGCAGAGTTATTCCCAATTCCACCTCTCACCAAACCCAGAGATTTCATTATACAAATACCTTTCTGTATGAAAGCCCATGAAACAGCATCTCAGTCTTTTACAGTGAGCACTCAGCTTGTTTGTATTCAAGATCTCCTCCAATTTAATTTTTAACCCCAAAAATAAAATAATTTAAAATCGAAAATTATTTTGAATTTGTTAAAACAATGCCAGTTCTAGAAACCAGAATTTAGGCTTTTGAATTGCGAAAAAAAAAAAAAAAAAGGTTTAAATTCACCATTTTCTTCACAAATAAATTTTTGAAAGATTCCTTAAAAATAAGAAAAAAAAATACCCCCATGCAAATGAAATATGTATGGGGAGGCTGCTTGGCGTTCTGACATAATGTTTGAAGATGGAAGGGGCTGCTGCAGGTCTGGCACACTGTGTCAGCTGTTTGCAGGGGTGCACCTAATCTGAGCAGGTAAATAGCAGTAAATTCACAGAGACTATTTCAGTGGTGTTAATGTTCTTGTGCATAGTAATAGTGGAGCAGCACTGCAGACACCCTTCAGGAGGGCCATGATTTACGGGCTATGGGAAAGGTCCATTCTCTTTGTTCAATATAGACCATAAACAAAATTCGTCCAAACGACTGTTATGAAAAGTAGCTCCACAATATTGCATGAATCTTTCCACATCCTACGCCTTATCTAAAGTTTATGCCTGGAAGATGGACTACTTGCATTGCAGGAACTCTATAGATTATCTCCATTACCGATTAAAGAGAGTGTCTTTTCTCATGCCTCCTGCCTACCCATTTGTTGCCTCCTTAAATGAGTGAAGGGTCTTTTGATTAAAGGGTTCTTTGCTCAGGAAACCACCGTATTTGCAAACACAAATGCATATATACACTCTAATGAATAATGAAGGTTATTTATTGCTTGTGCTTGAAATAATGGTTGATTTTGGAGTGCCTTTCATAAAACCCGCATCAGAAAGTGTGTTATGTCCTGACATTTTCATTGCAGTTCAAGTAAAACAGTCCTCGGAAATTGTCTTGCTACCAAATTGCAATCATAAAGGCATGGCTTCAGACTCTCAGAATCACTTCAGATTGTGAACTTCTGGATAATATATAACATAAAGAGTTTAATTGAATCAGCCAGTTGGGTTTTTGCCCAGAAAAGTAGAAATTTAAATGCTGATGCAGCTTTAGCTTCCAATGACACCAGTCAGCACTCCTTAGATTGGATTGTAAATAATCTTATTTGAGGATATGCAGTATGATGGGGATATACTTGTCTGTAAACTTGCTAGCAAAAGTAATTAAATAATTCCATTGTGTACTAAGACATATGAAAAATCACTGACCCCAAAGAAAGATTCGATAAGTGTTTACCAGCAGCTAGAAGAAAATACTGACTTTTTAGTAATTCTTGTCTTATTCTTGAGTTGCTAGGACAAAAGAAAACAAAAAGAAAATCCGTACACAGCAACAGTGAAATCTGTTTCTGCTCCATGATTGAAGACTTTTGTGGCAAACACTTTTCAGTGCACCTGGATGGTGATGTGAATCCACCATCTAAATGCACACCTGGTTCACATCCCAGTGTTTCAAAGTTCATCTGGATTAGTGTCCTGAACATCTCAATAAGTCAGATTTTTCAATCTTCAGCTACAACTGACAGAAACAGAAAAATAAATAAGTATCCCACCTGATCTAACATAAAACACTGCATTAAATTAAAGGAGGGAAAGAAAAGGAATGTGGTCAGTGGTTTTTACTGAAAACAGTAATTAGCCCCAGCTCACAAATGTCTCAATTTTTTTTATTTTCCAGAAGTTTCACACTTGCTTAATGAGAAATGCTAAAAGTGAAAAATGGAACGATTATAAGCTGCACATTTAAACACTTGCAACACCTTTAATATTTCCTTTTGCCTTTTTTTCACAGACAATGTGAAAATGAACTATTGAAAGCATTAAGTGTAAACACAAGAAAGTGAAACAAAAATTTAAAAAAGTGAGAGCCTTTATTCTGTTTAAAAAGTATAAAGCTGCACAATTTCAGTGTTGTGGGGCTTTTACAACGTAAAATACAATTCTCTCTTTAAAATAGAGTTATCTGATCTTCAGTGAGGTGCAGCTATCAAATGCAAGAGGCACCTGAGCTGAAGAAGAGGAAAAACTGTTGCTTTAGGACAGGAGACAATGGTCCTTTACTGCAGCTTTTTGTGTAGTGAAGCTGAAGGATTGGTATGAAACACGAATTAAGAATTCACATTTCAGATGTTCTTGCGTCTCTGCCCAAACTCCTCACAGAGCTGAAGTGCTACAGCTGCTGTCACCCGTTCTGCTTCGTGCTGTGCCATCGTTAGTCCATGCAACGTCAGCCACATGTGTCAGACTGGATCACTCATTTGGCTCCATTGGATCTCTAAGAGGAGAATTGGATAAAACCTCAGGCACTTCACAAAGCGATGCACAGCTCCTCTAAGACACTGAATCTACCTCCCCCCAGCACTGGTACTTTGCTGGCAAAATTGTTGTTTACAGAAAAGTATTAACATCAGAGACTGTTGATCTGTAATTTCACAGACCATGTTTCACACAGAATACAATAGTGG
>VYZP01075266.1:4480-25067 GCA_013400635.1 Hypocryptadius cinnamomeus
AAATGATCATCTTTTATAATAACTGGTTTATCCTCATTTCCCCTGAAGTTCAAAGAGAAAGCCAGCTCCCTGTTTAGCAATAGAAATTATTCTCTGAGTTCACATCTTTGCAGCTAGCCCAACAGTTGTTCCCAGACTTGTCCAATTACCGGTGTGCTCATTGGAATTACATATATCTTCCTTATGTTTATCCTCCTTATGCTTATTGAGTTTAAGTTGGAAATAAAGATGAACCTCACAACTTTTATATTTAAAGATATTCCATTACTGAATGCATGTTGTATGATAGATAAAATTTAGGATAATTTTTAGTGTGGCATTTTTAAAGGTCTGATTTTACTGTTGTGTCAAAAACACTTCAACACCCTAATAAAAATATTTACATTATCCCTGCCACCTTCCCTCTCATCTGGCATTCAGCTATTCAGGCACATGTCAGACTGGGGCTTGATAATACAAGTAGAGTTAATCAGACACTAGAGAAGTTTCAATCCCATTTTCTGGCACTTGTCCTTGTTTGTGTTATGCAATTGCAATTGCACCACTTAGAAAAAATGTATCCAAGCTTCAGGGATTAAGGACTAGGAATCTCATTTTGATTTTTTGTTGTGAGCTGGACTGGAGTTTGAACTTGGTGATGAAAGGTTGTGGACTATGTTCAGTGTTACCTGCCCCTGGAGTCTGGTGTATTTTAAGTCAGTTTTCATAATATATTAATATATATTATGTCTGTATAAAATATATTAGTATATATTCTCATGTAGGGAAAATGCAACAAACAGTGTGTTAAGTGAGTTCTGTACTCCCCTCTTGTACTGAATTTCAACATTCCTGTGCTCTTTCTGCGGATATATGTAAATGTGGCATGTTCTTGTTTCACTTGGAGATGTTGGGCTGAGGTCAGGAGTATCTGGCTGGCTGGCTGCTCTCAGTGTGGGAGTTCAAGTGAGGTGACACAAGTGACCTGCTGTGTCCTGAAATACCTACAAAGAACTGGTTTCCCCCCAGGCAGGAAGGCCAGGGTACCTCTTCAGGAACATAAATGACAGTGTCCCCAGTTCATACATGATTTAGGAAATAACTGTGTGAGCTGTAAGCATTGTTTCAGTAGCTGTGTGTTGCTTGGTGTCTGTTGTCCTCCAGAATCATTCAAGTACTCTCTCTGGAGCACAAAAGAAAAAAAAACTGAATGTATACAATTTCAGTTTACCTGAAAGGATGAAAAATACCTTAACTGGGAAATTAGTGTCACCTGCTTTGGATTGACTAATGTAGGAGGAAATTTTTTGCTTTCAAGTGTAAGCTCTGTGAGATGTTGCCTTCAAATCATGCAGCAGCTGGTCACGATGGAGTCCTTATTCATAACTATGGGTTATTATGTTCCTCAGCAATGTGAAGTAATAACCCAGCCTGTAACTTGCTGGAGCTTTCTGAGGCTCTCTACACTCTGTAATTAATGTGTTGGTCATGATGAAGGATTTATTAACACTGAATTGAGGTAAATGTGGATGTAAATATGCTGATGCCAATCCTTGAGTACCTCCAGGCTTTTTCCATACACAACTACCCTAAGAACTTGTTTGAACACTAACTGAATTTTTTCCTGGATAATCAGTTTTCCCAGCATTCCTGTTTATCAGGGCAGCACACACCAGTGTTTCAGAAAGAAGAACTACCTAAAATTAAAAGCACTTTCATTAGTGTGTTTTTATGTAAAATAAGAATATTTATTTATAAAGTGTGACTTCATTGGTGGCTATGTGATTCAGTGCAACCTTGGCAGAGTAATGAGGAGTTATATTTACACTGATGAAAATGTTGCATGGTCAGTGGTTAACATGTTAAAAGTCATCATTCTCCCAATTTACCTTACTATGTTATTTCTGAGTGGCAGCAGCCAAATAAAATTCCCCTCCCCCCTATATATATTTTTTTTAAAGCAAAACTAGACATGGAGCATTTTGATTTAAGCATGTAAAGATTATCTTACTGCAACTCTGAATATTTAAAGGTTAAATTGGTGCTTTAGCTGTGGTCCATGAAAGAGGGCAAGACCTTGTGCCCTCACCTGGCATATTCACACCTAAGCATAGGAATATACTGAACACACGGTCCTCTCCACATAAGCTGCCTGTTGCAGCAATCCACTACAGAGAAGTTACAGTTTGCTTCTGGCCCAAGTGAGCAAAAAACTATTTCCATCACCTTCAGTAAAAATAGGAAGCAAGGATTGAATTGTGCAGGTTTTTCTGGAGTCCCAATGTCTCCAGGGACTGCTGCCCAAGCCACGCCACCTGACCAGTGCTCCTGGCTGGGTTTGAGCCCTGGACTGCATCCACACTCTCTCTGCTCTGCCTGCTCTAGTTTCTAAAACTGAACATGAGCTCCAACAGGATTTTAGTCAGTGGCCTCCTGCCCTCTTTGCACTTTTTTCTTACTGGATCTAGGCAGATCAACAGTCATGAAATGCATAAATAAGCAGGATGTCTTCCCCGCAGGAAAAGGCAGTGGGCCGGGGTGGAGAGGAGCGGAGCTGAGGGAGATGAGAAGCAGGAAGGAGAGTTGGTTCCCAGGCTTCTGGCATTCGGGCCGAGGGAGTCCACCCTGCCATCTGCCCAGCTTATGTATTGTGCTAAAGGCTCTGTTGTATAGGAGGGCCTTTGACAAGGTTTCCAGCTGTGGAAGGATGAGTAAGGCTGTGGGAATAGGATATGAGCCACATGGTCTTGCCAACAGTAGAATGCTTTTTAAATTTCTCCTGGGTTTGGAACATAAGAAAGTCCTTAGTTGGCTGTTGTGTGGGAGTTGGGTATGTGGGGGGGCAAGGGTGGGCAGTTAATATTTAGAAGGATAGACCAGCACCATTGACCTTATTTGGGGAATGACTAGGTACTTCCAGGGGGAGTTCTTGGTAGAGGGGTCAGCATTGTTATTTTGCTTCATGTTTATTTGGTGCAAGATTTTCTTGTTTAATGACCGTTTGTATAGTGCTGTATTGTGTAAATAAAGCTATGACCTTTACCTTCTGATAACAGTATAGGAGTGAGTTAATGTTAAATGAGAGTGAGCAAGGAGTGGGAATCTGCCAGGGTTAATGCCAAGTTTACATTCCTCTGAGGGCAGCCATGTTCCGGTACCCTCAATAGAAAGGGCAACAGTACCTCTCAACAGATAATAGCAGTGAAATGTTACAGAACATATTTGTATTTATTTCTGGGTGAATGTCACTGATTTTAGATGATTGATGTTTGTGTCTTTATTTTATAACAGGAAGAAATGTGTGTTATCTCTCAGCGTTTGATAAGAAGATTTTAACTCAGAGAAACATACACAAAATAAAAGTCCAGTAGAGCTGCAGCACATGTGAAACTGAACTGCACTGATACAGAACAAACCCATTAGTTTTCCTAAACTGCTGAGACACAGAGCTGTTTCTGCAGAATCAGGTACACTAGCTCCAAACAAAATCAAACTCTGCAAACAATTTTCTAACAGAAGAAAGAGAATGCTTTACAATGCATTAAAAATCTAAAGGTGCTTCCTACATGTAATTCTGCTGCTAATAGACAAAACTTAGGACTGAATTTTACTGTGCCCTTCAGTCATGTTTGTCTTCGAACAATGAAAAATATTTCTATAACCCAGTTGCAGTGGTGTTGAAACTATGTCACATTAAGGGTGAAGCTTTGCCTTTTTCATGCTATTGAATGCATCTACTAAAGTTTCATAATAATGGAGAGAAGTGCACAGCAAATGTGGTTTTGAGGTGGTAGGCTTTTAACAAAGATTTTGTTGCTCTCTTGAGATGCTTCGCGCAGCAAATAATCACTGAACAATGGAACTGTAGAATCACTTGGGTTGGAAGGAAGCTTAAAGATCATCTAATTTCAACATCCTGCCAGAGGCAGGGACACCTCCCACTAGACCAGGTTGCTCAGAGCCCCATCCAACCTGGCCATAAACACTTCCAGGGATGAGGCATCCACAGCTTCACTGGGCAACCCATTCCAGTGACTCACTGCCTTCATGGTAAAGAATTTCTTCTTAATATCTAAAAATACTGGCAGTTTGAATCCATTCCCCCTTGTCCTGTCACTACATGCTCTTGTAAATAGCCTTCCTCCATTTTTCTTGTAGGCTCCCTTCAGGTACTAGAAAGCCAGACTCATGTGATTCTGAAGCCTTCTCTTTTCCAGGCTGCACAGTCCCAATTCTCTCGGCCCTTCCTCACAGGAGAAGTGCTCCATGCCTCTAATTATATTTGTGGCCCTCCTCTAGGCTCTGTCCAACAGGTCCATGTCTTCCCTGTGCTGGAGACCCAAGAGCTGGATGCAGCACTGCAGGCAGGGTCTCACTAGAAGGGAGTAAAGGGATGAAATTCACTTCCTGGTCCTGCTGCCCATGGTGCTTTGTGTGCAGCCCAGGATACAATCTGCTTTCTGGGCTGTAAAGTTGGGAAATAATGCAAAATGTTAGATGAAAACAAATAAGTAACTTTATTTAGTTGGGGAGTTTTTAATAGTGATGACAAAAATGCTAAACAACCTTAAAAGAAAATTTGAATTATGCCCTTCAGTAAAGATATTCGCATACAACTTCTATTTTTTTGGCCAGAACCTTGCTACTTTTGGCTCAATGTTTATATTTACTCTCTTTGCCCATCTTCCCACCCCCTTTTTTATCCACCTCTTTGTTATATAAGAGCTTACCACTTAGACGCTCCTCCAGCAAACATTTCTGCATGCAGATCGTTACTCAAAGGCTGATTTTGATTGTGAGACTGTTCACATGCATGATATCTGCAGCTTCTTGAATGAGTTGGGACCTTGGTTTGACTTCTTAGATAGAAAACATGCTTATTTCAAGAGAGAAAATCATCACATTTGAGAAGGCACTGTTATTAAAAACCATAGGTTCTTTTGCTAAACACTGCAAAAGGCAGTGGAAAATGAAAATTTAGCCAATCCAGTAGTCAACATAACTGAGTTCTCATTGAATCCTTTGAAAATCTTTAAAATGTCTGTTTAGCTGACAGCTTGTACTCCAATGGAAGAAAACAGAAATAATATTGTTCACTAGGAGATTAATTAAATAGGCCTATAAAACTAAAACAGAGAAAATACAGCCAGTAAGAAGCCCAGCATTTTGGGGAATGCACCAAAGTCTCTATTCTAACCAGAATAAATAGTGACAGGATTACATCAGAAAGACCTTGGACAGGCAAGGTGCAGTCTAACCAAGGGAATCAAAAAGTGGAACAAAATGGCTCTGGTGGCCCTGACAGTACTAAAAATGAGCAGAAAGGGGAGGGGTAACAAGGCCAGAGTGATAATAAGTCCCTTCTTGTGCCAAGAGAATGTGCAGTATTGCATGCCCCTCTCCTTGGCTGCCACTGTGTCACAGAGCCTGAACAAGCAGCTCCCCAGAGCAGCAGACAGTAGGAAACATAATCATAAGTAAGAGTCTTCATCATCTCAGCAGCATTGAGTACATGTGGAGGAGGCAGACGTGGGGCAGGAATAGCGGTGTTGCCAAGGACAGCTTTTACCAAGATGGGAGATTGTGTAGTCTCTGCACTGTCATATCCCCAGCAATGGATGGCTCCAGGGACAGACAATTTAGTCTCACCACCAAGTTGAATTTTAGTCCCCTAAGACCACTTATGATGGGAGTACAATATTTTAGATTAAAAAACATTTTTACAGTTACACACAGATTTTGATAAGAGAGGCTTATGAGGAGCCCAAGCAGCACTTCTCACAATGTTCATACCCCATGGGTCTTCCCTTCTTGCTTCCTGCTTAAAGAATTTGTTTCCAGTAGTCAGTCTTACAAAACAGCAGAGAGAGAGTGCAAATAAATATGAGAGGCCAGAAATAGTGGTGGTACTGATATATGTGTGCTTTTTTCCTCCAAGCTGCCATTTCCTTCTCCTGGTGTATGGAAGACAGAGAAAATGTCACTCTGCCAAATGCAAACAGTACATGCAGTTGTATGCATTTTTTTTTCATGTAGATTTGACAGTGGCAGTCATAAAAGTATTCTTCACAAGTTATTCCAGTATTAAAGCGTGTGATTGCCCCTTCAAGGGAAGGGGAAGATGGGATGGCAGCAGTAGATTATCAGTATAGCAGTCACTATGGGTGCACTTTGGTATGAAACTGAGTAATACAGAAGCAGTACCTAAAAAAATTAACTGAAGAAAGCTGGGTCACTAATAACCTGAACAGAGGAACTTTATATGTTCAAAACATGGAATATAAAGTATAAAATTAAATGGTCACAAATAAACATTATAGCACTTCACCAGGTATTTACTTGATTTATTATAGGGTTTCCAAGGGAGATCCTGTGGTCTACTAAGACCCATTTTAAAAAATGCCTGAATATATTCTAACACAAATAATGAGTCAGATGGAATTGCTATGGTCAGTTAAGTGCGTAATGGATATTTAAAAGCTTTCAAACATCAATAAATCTGAAAGAGCTCTAACAGAGTACTTGTAGAACAAAAATAATTGGCACTTAAGAAACTGCCTGAGTGTGTATCTGCGTAAACTTAACTACCAGTGAGAGGACAGCAAGTGCTTGTGGTACTGTACACTGAGGATATAAAAGGAATACCAAATGCCTGCCAGTTCATCTGCTGATAATCTGTAATGGGTCCAGAGAGGCCGTAAGTATCATCAAGAGGCTCTGATTCTCATTTATATGAAAGTCTTTAAATATCTGCTATATAAAAGGACCCTCAGGTTGTGCATGAATAAAGTAGACAGCAGCTCAGCAGCATATATGCCTTGCAGAAGGCTAAAGGCACTCTGCTGCAAGCTTGTTGAAGCTGCCTCTGCTAAAACCCTGTAAGTTAATTTCCACAGACACTGAGTGAGAAATGCCCCAAGCAGAGGGGAAAGAAACCCGTTGGACAACACTGGTTTTTAGGCAGGTTCTCTTTTCACCTTTAGAAAATTCACAAAAGAAAAAGAAGGAAATGTTTTGCCAGCTACAGATCAGAGCTAGTGGTGTGTTTGCACGCAAAGTAGGACTGAAGTTTGGGGCTTCTGTGTGTGTCCCAAGAGTAAGAGGATTTCACCATAATTTCTAAAACATCTGCAGATTGAGTAGTTGTTTTGTCCATGAGCAAGAGGGCATGAAGAAATTTTGAAACAGCATCCTGGAAAGTCTCTGTGTAGTAATAACAACAAAACATTAACTGGTATTAGTGAGCTATAGCTTATAAAGCCAGAGACAATTTGATGACAAATCTGGTATAAATCATTACCACTACAGACTTTTCTCCCCTGGCTCAGATATGTGTGCTCTTAGTTAGGGCAAAATAGTATAAGCCAAATCCAAGGCAGATTATACTAAAATCAAAAATTGTGCCCATAGCACATATAATAATAGGGTTTGGTTTTTACACACCTTATGTAATAGAATGCATTTAAAAAGCAGTCAAACATAGCTGTGTTTGCCTAATTACAGCAACAGAATTATGGGGGTAGGAGAACAGCAGAAGGATTGGTGTCTGGTGCTGAGTGGGCAGTAAAGGATGAAAGGGTGGAACGGTATCATTGCTAATGGAGTATTTTGAGTCATCATTTAATGAGTCTGAGTTGAGAATCACAGTGCCCCTTAATATTTTTTTGCTACACTATCAAGTCTTAACACAATACTATAAATTGCCTACAGAGACTAAAAACTAATACCCCTATTTGTTTCAGGGTTGGGCAATGGTGAGTTTAATATATCATATTAGAGATATAGTACAGCTTCTGCAACTTCTCTCCCATTCTGTTTGAAAAGCATTTGGATAACCTTTCTCAGAGATTTGTTTGTTCGTGCATTTTTATTTGGAATTCAAAATGTGATAATAGATAATAAAATATGTTGTAAATATGAATATGACATGACATGGGAGCAGAGGAGCCACCATCTGATGTATAAGTGACTGTTTCTTTAAAAATCTCTGATTTACGGTAAAACCTCCTTCCGACACCAGAAGAAAAAAAGCAATTTTACAATGGAATTAAATTGTACTCAGTGTGCTCAGTTTAAGGCTGTCAGAAGGATGCAAAGAGACTTTATTGTGCATTATAATTTAATTAAACTTTATGCGTAAGCTGTATAATTAGGTTCCTTGCTAATCTTTGCCCACATAACTATCTGGGAGCTTTATGGGATAATTTCTGCTCTTGTCAGAACATAAATTCTGGTTAGCAGGTCTCGGAAGAGGCTGGGCATGCAGAAGTTACAAAGATAATTCCTCAGGCCCAAAATAATTTTTTCATGTTCATGAAATTATTCAAGAACAGCCTACACTGACCAATAGTTAATATTATAATCCTACTGCAGTTAATATTTACATGCAGTGACTACCCAGTAAGTACCAAATGTTAGAGATTAAAATCACATTTAGCTTCTCAAATCTTTAGTCAGAAGTGCCTCTCTCTTGCATTTGGGCATTGTGCTTTGGGACTGTTGGCTTCTCTTGGTACTGTCTGTCTTCACGGCTGAAGTTAAATTGCCGTAGCACTCTCATAACCTTGATGTTGGCAAAAGTGAGTACACTGTAAATTTCCTAAGTCATGCCATGTTTTATTTCACGTGAATAACTCATGAGTCATCTTTCCATTGCATTCATATTAATTAAAAATCGTAAGGTGACTTGTATAAGTAGATTTTAAGTGGTGACATTATAAGTTGGCACTACAGCCAAAGTAACTTTCCCAAGTACATTTTCTGGAGGAGATGGGGGAAGGCTGCAGGAGCTACACTGGAAACAATGCTGGAGTTGAAACTTCCTGCACATGACAAGATTGTCTAGAAATGTTTGTGCAGTTTCCTGGCAGAGGCTGGGGGCAAAAGTAATTTGATTTTGCTACACAATTGTAATTTTAAAAGAGTATCTTATAAAATATAGCTCTCTGCATTAACATACATAGCCCATTTTAATTACATATCAAAGCAAGAATTGGATTTTGAACCATCAGATTCTGTGACCTCTGTCTGGAAGCAGTATTAGGAGTTTATTTCATGCATAGATCAACATATAAGAGCAAGCAACTCCCATTTTTTCAGACGCCTTCCTCATGCTTTACAGACAAATAATATTCGTCTTAATTTTGCCAGAATCCCTCCACTGCAGTGATCTTCCATCAAACATAATAGAAAATTGTTAACTCTACAGAATTTTGGAACAGACAAATCTCTTTGTATAATAGAATGTTTTTAGAAAATTAAAGGACAAAATAAATTTAACTCACAGTTTTTACAAGAATTTCTGCAGAAATCTGTTATACTGCTGTTGACTGCTGCTGTTTTGATCCCTGATAAACTCAGCAGGGTTAGAAAAGGTTTTAAATTGAGAGCCTACATACCCTTCCCAAGTTCAGACCACGTGATAGGTTAAAAACATGTTTAGGCATGTGAACTATGCTACTGAAATCAGAATAGAAGCAAAAATTACTAAAATCTTTCTTCTACTTATTCCATATAAGTAAACATTTTGTTGAAAGCAACATTCTTGCTGTGTTACATCATTTCATTTATGCTATATAATTTATTTAGTTCTTTCTGTGTAATATTACAGGCACCACTCTGTGGAAATGCTTTCCATAAAAAGACCAAAGTGAGGTTGGAAAAAATCAGTGTCTGTACAAAAGTTCACTGCAGAGTTTTTCTGTTCTGAGTAAGAAAGCATTTTTCTCCATGGAAACATGATATGGAGCTTAACAGGAGTCTACTTACTGCTGGGATCAGTGTTTGTTCCCTGCTAAGGACACCCTTGGGAGCATAGGGAAGAGGATTCTTTTTGATTAGTTTATTTTATGAAAAGAAACATTTATGTGAAAGCCTTCAGCAACCCTTCTTCTTTACGCTTTCTGGGCTTCATAAAGGTGCAGAGGGCATTGGCTAGTATGGAAAAGGCACTGAAATGTTAGCTTATGCTGATGCATCAATGGCTTCCTCAGGATATGCTCCCAGTCACCTGTGTTTCGCCATTTTATTGTATGTCCTGTGTTGTGGTTGCCAGACTAAAATATTTTCTTTTTTTTTTAAACATCTTCCTTAAATTTTGTAGAGTGTGTGTATATAGTGTTTGTTCAAAGGAATGAAGGAAAAAAAAGACCAATTCAAGTTATAGCACAGGTTCCCTGCATTGCTGTGTTTTCACTTTCCCCCTGAATCTAATAGTGGTTCTATCTATTCCAGATAGAAGCACAAAATAGGCATTATTAAGGACATAAAAGATTAGTGCTAACTTTTACCAGCAGATTGTAATATTTTACAAGCTTCATCTTTGCTGTGTGTTCTCATCTTGGAGTATGCTGACAGTCTGGTCCCTTCCCTGAGATATGGCAATTTCTTTTCATTAGTTTTCTTTTAATAAACAGCCTTATTGGAATTAAGAAGACAATGTGTATTAGCACTGAATAGCCTTCATTGCTTGCATCTGTGTTTAGCAGGTGGATAATAAGGTTGCTCTTAGTCTTACCACAGTGTTCAGGCAACCTGAACTTCTCATTTAGGTAACAGAACTGGACCAAAGCACAAGTTTTCTTTGTGGCTGCTGGGAATCATAGAATGATAGCATATCCGGTGGGAAGGAGAGCCAGGGATCGTCCGATCCAAACTTTCTTGGTAAAAGCACTGTCCAAGACAAGATGGCCCAGCACCTTCTCCAGCTGAATCTTAAGAGCCTCCAGTATTGGGGGATCCTGTACTTTATCAGGGACATAGTTTCAATGCCAGATTTTTCCCATTGGGAAAAATTTTCCTCTTGTGTCTAATCGGAATTGCTCCAGGAATAATGTATGGTCTTCTTTTTTCCATGTGATTTCTTCTAAAAAGTGAGTATCTAACTTCTTTGTTCCTTTTAAATACTGGAACATTGTGATAAGGTCTACCTTGAGCCTTCTCTTCTGAAGGCTGAACAGCCCAGTTCCCTCAGCCTTTTAGCCCTTCTTGTAGATGGGGTTGACATTAGACTTCCTCCAGTCTTCTGGGATCTCCATGACTTCCCAAAGATTATGGAGAACAGCCGTGCAGCAATGTCAGCCAGCTTCCTTGACACCCTCAGGTGGATATTGTCAGGGCCCAGTGATTTGTAGGGGTCAAGCTCCTGTAATACATTATACACCAACTCCTCCTTCACTGACAGTGGGTGGGTGTTTTCATCAACATGGATTCTTGATCCCAAGTCCATGCACCCAACAGTGTTGATGAAGACAGAGGTGGAGAAAGTTCTGGGAAGTGCTGCATTTTCAGTGTTGTTGATGACAAATTGACCTCTCCTGTTTAACGGTAGGACAATTTGTATCTTCTATTTCTACTTGTTCTTTAGGTACCTGAAGAACCCTTTATTGTGTTTTTTGACATCGCTGTCCAGTTTCAGCTCAGTCTGATTTTTTTCTTTCTAAGCTCCACCTCTGCACACCCTGGCAATGTCCTTGTAATTCTAAAAGGATATTAATCCGCTTTTGCATCTCTGGAAGACTTCTCTTTTGGTTTCTGAGCTGACTCAGAAGCTCACAGTTAAGCCAAGGGAAATCTCTTGCTCTGCCAACTTTCCATACTTTTAAAGGGGATGAACTGGTTTTGTATTTCCAGGAGAGCATGCTTGAAACACCCTAGCTTAGTTCCTTTCTTGTCCATGGAAGCTTCCCAAGGAATCCCTCCTAACTGACCTCTATGCAAGCTGAATTTTGCTCTTCTAAAATCTAAGACCTTTGTCTTAGTACTAAGCTTCAGTGCACTCAAGCAGATCCCAAAGTCCAACAATATGTTGATCCCTGTAGCCAAAGCTATCACTGATGAAAATACTACAAAGCAGGTTTACTTGGTAAACTGCTGTCATGGTTTGACGCTGGCACAATGCCAGTGCCCCCATGAAAATACACTCCCCCAGTGGCAGCTGTGAGATGTGACCAGGAATAGAGCAAAGCAGGCTCCAGCTTAAGAATAAAGAGGGGAAAAAAAAGAAACTTTATTAACTACAATATATAGGAAAAAAAACTTCAGAATGAAAACCTTCCAAATACATTCCCCCTCCTCCTCCCTTTCAGATAATCAACTTTCAGTCCATCACCGCCCCTCAAATAATCAACTCTCAGTCCATCACCGCCCCTCAAATAATCAACTCTCAGTCCATCACCGCCCCTCAAATAATCAGCTCTCAGTCCATCAGGGAGAGAGGAGTCCCCCCCTTGCACCACAGACTTCCCCCGGAAACACAGTTGAAACCTCTTGTGTTTCTGTGTCACTCGTGGCACCGCCCAGAGAACATCTGCCCTCATGACCTCTTCCTTCCATGTCCAGTGCTCTCACCACTGTCCATGGACCAGAACTGCTTCTAGGGTTCCTTTTTTAANTCTCTCTCTCTCTCTCTCTCCTGGAGGATGGGGGATGGACCCGATGCCTCTCTCTGTCCTCCACCCTTCCATCTTGCAGGGCCTTCATCCCCCCTCTCTGCCCAAGGCTCTGGCCTACCTTACCAGGCCGCATGGCCTCCCCTCTCCCACCCAGCCCTGGCTGGGCAGGGGAGCTCTGACCTCCTTCACAGACCGGAACCAAGAGAGTTCTCCTGGGCATTCTCCGCTCTTTTAACCCCTGTGTGTTCTCAGAGGCGGTCCATACATACCTTCAGTGGCCAAACCAGGTGCCAGTATTCAAATCCAAGCACTGATTGGTTTGACCACAACCTCCCAAGAAAAAACCTCACTTCCTGCTCAACCTAGGACAACTACTTTGCAAGTAGCAAGCCCAACAGTGCCTCATTCCTGGTTGGCACATCTAGTGTTTGTATGAGGAAGCGGTTCTCTGTGCATTCCAGGAATTTGATGGACGATCCGTGAGCTACTGAATTGTTTTTCCAACAAATGTATGAGTAGTTGAAGTGATCCATGAGAGTCAGGTTCTGTTGACCTAAGGCTTGCTTTAAATAACACAAATATTGCTTTTTTTTGCCTTATTTTCTTGATTGGGAGGTCAGTAGCAGATGCCTACTCTATGATTCCTATTGGGGACAACCATTTTGTTCTTTACCCACAGGAATTCGATAGGGCTTCCACAATCACCATAGCTGACTTCTATACATTCGAGCTCCTCCTTAACATAGAGCATGACACCTCCTCCTTTTCTTCCCTGCCTGTCTTTGTGTGACAGCCTGTTGCCATCCACCATGGTCCTCCAGTCATGTGAGTTGTCTCACCATGTTTCAGTTATTCCTACTTTCTGACTGGGCACAGAGCTCCAGTTTCTTGTGTTTGTTCCCCAGGCTGCAGGCATTGGTATATATACACTTGAGATGGTTGGTTGGTCTTTTGTTTCTCATCTTGGAAGGCAGCTAAGGAATGTTTGTCCTTACTCTGGTTGGCCTGGCTTATTCCCCATGTGGCTGAAATGGCGTAAGTATTGCCACTTTGGACCCCACCTGCTAAGTCCCTCAGTTTAAAACCCACCTCACAGTGGTGGCCAGCATGTTACCAGAGATTCCCTTGCCTCTTCTAGACAGGTGGATCCCCGACACACTAAGAGTCATTGAAGATTGTCCAACTGTCATAAAAGCCAAAACCCTCGTGATTGTCCCAGCCACAAAGACAGAAGTTGATTTGCCTTATGCATCTATTTTTGGATTCATCTTTTTCTCCAAGTGGTTAAACAGAAGGAAAGATAACTTGTACACCAATACTTTTTGCTTGCCCCCTCAGGGTTCTGTAGTCTTCCCTGATTGTGGCCCAGGTTCCAGCCTGCCATGTCATTTATGGCTACATGGCATAAGAGCAGCGGTGGGAGAGCATTGCGTGTTTGTGACAATTTGTGGCACCCTCTCAGCAACATCCAGGACTTAGCTCCTGGAATGCAGCACACCTCCAGTGTGTTGGCAGATGGGTGCCTCAGTGCCCCTTAACAAAGAGTCACCCACTATGAGTCTTCATCACTTCTTTTCACTGCATGCCGCTGGTAGAGCTTCTCCTCACAGACCTTGCTCCTCGTGGGTGTCTGCAGCTGTGAAAGCTTCATATGTGGTTTTGGTGGGACTGCTGGAGGGTGGGGAATGAAGCAAAGTCCTGCTTTTGGTCACCACTAGGGTCCAAAGTGCCTGCTTATCTGTGGTGTCCACCACAATAATCAGCTCCATCTCAGCATCTCTAATGCTGCACAGCCTTTTAACTGTTTCCTGGCACTCCTGATGCAGATCATCAGCTTGTGCTCATCTTTGGTAGGACACCATTTCTCTGGGTGAAAGGTCTAGGCTCTTACTGCAACCTACCACCCATATTGAAGTCTCTTTCCTTACTAGTTCCATATGGCTGGAAGCATCAGAAGCTTTCTCTGTAGGATTGCTGGGTTTAGCACAGCCTGGTTTTCCCTTCTTCAATCAGTCAACAATACGTTTGGTACTGGTCATTTCCGAGGCAGGTGTTGACATTTGTATTACATTAATAAGGAAAATGTCATCTGGCATTTGTGGAAGATAAAGACATTTTCTCTCCAAAAATAATAGGGTCAGAGCACAGGACAGGGGGTTATATACACCTTAAAATGACCTGCATTTAGCATGATAGCAGGACAACAATATATAAGATTGGATCAAATTCACCTGCACTATTGCAGCTTTGACTATCACTTAATAGTAATTTCAGAACTTACACTTGGTCTTAATAGTCACTGTGTTGGAAATCATGGGCTTCCAGCAAGGGAAGTTTGTTTGCTCAGTATTGTGATTGGGAATGAAAACCCATCTCCCCTGTTGGACTTATATCATATTAGAATAATATTGGTCTTGTTACACAGCATGAGGTTGATTGACCTTTAGGCTAAGGGAAGTGTAAGGCTAACAAGTTAAATGCCGTTGAAAACAACTGGCTAAATCATAAATTCAAACTGACCTGGTTTATGTATCTGTGATTTTGGGAAGAAATTTTGAGATGTTGGATAAGATCCAGGGCTAAACAGCTGAAAGAGAGAGACTAAAATACTCAACTTTAGTTGATTAAAGATATTCTGATCCTGTTTTTCTCTGGTGTCTTGACCTTACTAAAGTTCACTTAGTATGTAATGGAAAAAACAACAGGTTTGATAGCAAAATACAGGAAATGCCTGCAATCATGCCTGATTACAGTAGCAGCTTTTCTTTTGGTTTGTTGGGGTTTTTTTCAGAATACTCTCTCTGTGTGCCTGAAACAATGCAGAATAATAATGCTTTGGAGCCCTTTATTTGGTGTGTCAAAGCAGAGCAATTAGATGTCTGGCTTTTTGATGGATATGCATGTAGGGAATTTTTGCACAGGAGAGCTTCATGTGACCTAAGTGAGAAAAAATAAGAATTGTTAGAGGGCATAACTTAAAAGCCTAGAAAATTGTGTGTGTGGCAATTCCACCATGACTGAAAAGGCAAATAAATGCAGGTCTTTTTAAGAAATCTGCCTTTGTTTGATTTTCAGCTACAAAAATGGAAGTTTTACAACTTTGAATTTGAATGAAATCTCTATCTGGAATAAAGGAAGCCAGGAAGCAGCTTATACTGAATGTACACAAAGGCTCAGATTTATCTCACTGAACTTTAGGAACACAACTGAAGCTTCTAAGTCAGGATCCTGCTTCTCCTGGAGTACATTTACAGTCAGTGGAGTAGGACAGACTGCTTTAGGAAGCTGTGCAGCCCACATGTTCTGTGTATCATCTGCCTGAAGATATCTGTGGAGATGGCCATGGAGGGAGCCTGGGGCAAACCGTGGTGCTTCAATTAACCTCCTGTGACTCACAGCACAAATCTAGTCAGAATCCTGCAAAATACAAGATAGAAAATTAAAACCAGAAGAAAATGTTACAGAGCTCTAGTTACATTCATGTTTAAGGTAAATTTTGAAAACTGATGGAGTTGGGGTTGATTGCAATATTTTGTTGATTGATTACACTTCTGTTTTCCCTGATACCTGTATAAGATAAAAGATCCTTGTTGTGGGTCATTAAGTTATGAGGATTCATTGTTGAGATAGCTAGATGAGAGCTGCTTCAGAAATGCAAAGCGCTACCTAGATATGCATGCATTTGTTTGGTAGATGTTTTCCTACTCTATATAAGAAAGCTTCAGTCAAAAGTTGGAAGGAAAAGAAAAAATTTCAGTCTTTTTGGTTAGACACAGAAACTGTATGCCTGAAATGCAAGTGCTCTTTTCTTTCTGCTTGCATGATTTGTATTCTACTGTTGTTCAAATTATAATGATTTTGTCATCCTACCTACTAAGGTCATTGAGAAAAAAAAAAGAAAAGAAAAATAACATTGCTTTTGGTTTCCACAGAAAAACTTTTGAGCAGATTCAAACTTCATTAGGGTGTCCACTGATAAATTTGCTTCCTAAGGTTCTGGTAACATTTTTTCAGAACTGAGTATTCAAAACTTGATCTAACAAGCTTTTCTAGCGTCACACTGTCCTTTCACTGTCTTTCATCAAGTGGTTTTATCAAATAATGATTAAGTATTGTTTTCTTTAAAAGGATTATGGGCATACATAGTAGGCACTTTTAGTTTGCGCTCCACCTAACCTATTGTTATAATACACAATCTTATTTTGATGTTATTTGAGATGCAAAAATAAGAGCACTGAACCTCACAGAGCAGCATACCACAGTTTGAGTCAGTCCTTGGCTAAGCCTGGGGACCTCTCTTGTCTTCAGTGAGATCATCAAGGTGTCAGTGAGGACAAGGTTTATCACATTACATATTTCACAATGACTTAACACATGGGCTTTGTAGTGGAGGCTGAAACAGTAAATATCATTAGCAGTAGGACACCATTTCACCCCATTCAGGTTCCCACCCTGAATATGCAGAGCCAGTTAAGAATTTTTCAGCTGAAGTTTTCAAGGAAAAAGTAAGAAAATGGTGGTTTAAGCTGAAGTAGAGAGAGAGAACAAAAGAAGAAAGTCCCTGAGGAAACTACTGGTAGCCTTAATGTTGGGACACTCAGCAGGGTGTGGGAGGACCAGGACATGCAGGCAGCTCAGCCCCCATGCAGAGCCAGTCCCTGGCTAGAGCACCAGGCTGGGGCCGTTTATCTTAATTTCACAAAAAGCACAAAGGGTTTCTAAAATCTCAAGAAGGCTTACAAAATGGGAAAATAAATTGGTATCTAATTGAACTGCAGGTTTCTGAAGAAGGCTGTTTGTCCTATGCAATAGTCTTAATGTGAAGCCAGGTCCATTTGTGGCAGTTCTTATTTGGTACAAAAATTCCAGGCCTGTGGGGCATAGGAAGGGAGAGTTGCCACTGGGATCCTACTAAAAGCTTGTCTAAATCAAGTCTTTGGCAGCAAGCTAAATCAAGAGGCAGCATTGTAGTGCTATATCACATTCCTATCTCAGACCCATGGAAAAATTGTTGCATTCCCAGGTGTGGGAGTCATGAAGGATGAGGTTTGTAAAGTAACATGATGTGAATGCTAAGGCAACCTTCTCTTGAAAGAGAAATAGAGACCACTCCCTTCTGTGCTTAGCCAATTTTAGAGAATGTTTTACATAATGCATATTTGAACTTTTACATATTTCACTTAGGTTCACAAATAAAAATGTGAAAATAAAAAGAAAGGAAAAGTCATACAAAGGAAAGTTGTTAAGTACGATATATTTATTTGCCTGCACATTATTTAAAGGAAACCCAGCATAATAAGATAAGCAGATCAGGCACAGTAATGTCCTAAGCTGCTACCGAGAATTGTAATAAAGTTATGGTCAAAGCCAGTAGAAAGCCATATAAAGAAATTATTTTAAAGAAATTTTTTTTCTGCTATTGTAAAAGTCATTGGTTTCCTTAAGCTGCTGGAAATGAATATTAAACCTTTGTTCAATATGTCATTAAGACGTCAGTAAGCTGCTAGGACCATGGAATACATACAGCCTTCTTTTCTATTTTGGGACCTTGCTGACCTGAAAGGCATCTCAGTGGTGGGCACTGCTGGAGAGGTGATGTTATGCATCTGCAAGCCTCACTTTTGCCTTGCAGTAATGAGGGCTTACAGAGCTATAGACAGCGATCTTGCGTTTATCTCCCTCTGATGTCTTTGGTGGGTAGATAGCAAACTGCCTTTTGCTACATCCCTCCTCCCATCTCTGCCACCCCTTAGTCCACAAATCATTTGTGCAAATGGCAGAGTGGTGGATGTTGTGTTATGTAAGGAAAGTAAACGTGTGTGCTTTCTAAAGCAAACATGCCTGACAAGAGAATGTTACTATGGTCACATTAAAAGTCAACCCTTCCCATTTATGTCTAACCTGCTGTCTGAATTATCACTGTTTTCTTCAATGAAAATGAACTATAGTATCTCTGGCTTTATTTGAAACCAAGTCTGGCATAATTCATCTGCCATTAACAATTATACACAAAGGTACACATCAGAATAAGGTGGATTCACTTTATTTCAGACTTGACACTGGAAAATAGCAGTTTTCAAGTATGCACAGCAGATTTTTCTGTATATTACTGAGTACTACTCTACTACAGTGTTTGTGTTATGTATTATCTTTATTCTTTGATGATATCAAGTAATGTAACAATGTCAAAAACTGTGTATCATAAATTCAGTAATTAATTAATGGATCAACATAAAAACAAAGCATAAAAATTCCAAGACTTTCAGTTAATCACAGGTAAAACTGAGATAACCTACAACAACAAAAACAGCAGAGCCATCTTTTCCTCACTGTTAGTCTCACTCAGGCATCCCCCTACTTCCTCTCTGCTAACACAAACTGCTCTACTGCCATGAATTCACTCACAAGCATGAACAATCAAGTGTGTTCCCTATTTTTAACTCCATAGATAAGGGAGGTCACTGGTAGAACCTAATACCCAACGACATTGCAATTATTGCCCATTTATGCTCAGTAACCTCAGAAAATATGAGCTCCTTCTTTCCCCTAGAGGTTTTCAAATGGCAAAAAAAAAATTATTATTAGTTTGTGTTTTCTTAGTAGGTATGGTTTGAATTTTCGCATTTATCTCTGATCTGTTGCTGAGGGGAAAAGCAGTCTTGCTGATGGGTTGTGTCAAAAATACTTAGAGCAACAAAAGAATCCACTCTGGAAGGACGATCCCCCATATATCTGTCCTGTTCTGTTTATGTATGGAAACTGAGATTAAGTTGGTGAGATCTAATCACTAAAGAAGCGAATATCAGAACATTTAAATTTTTGACTTTTCTTTATGTTTTCTGACTAGTTCCATATACAATTTCATCTTGCTTAGAATTGTAACCTAATACATTAGTTATCAGTATTTTGAGGACATCAGAGAGGAAATTTATGCTGAGTACATGGGAGACCTGATGTAGGTGAGCATCTTTGTCTCAAAAGCAACTTGGATATCATTGAGTAACTAACAAAGTAATTTTAGGAATGTAGAAGTCTTACCTTAATTAAACAGATTAAAAAATAATCTTGTTGAAATTTCTAATTGCTATGATGATCATATTGTCTTCAGTTATGAATTTCAGTAACACTAGTAACTAGAGAATGATTCTGATGGTTTTCCATGTTGTTGTAGGAAGTTTCCTTTCTGCCTTCTGTGGTTTCTTGTGTGAACAGTTTGTCTATTTAAAGCCTGCAGAGAGGTTGTGATTTTCCCATGCAGGGGAACAATGGCAGTGATTTCAAATACACTATTGAAAGGGTTTATTGAAGTTGAAAGTCACCAAAAAAAGTCGTTCTGTAGTTCTATACTTCAGGCTTTTGTTGCTTTCAAATCTTTCTGAATTCTGATGTTTTATAGATATTTAGTAAGGTACAATCCTTCATTTAACTTTTACCTTATAAATAAATGTTCCTGCTTCCAATGTTGTTATTTGCCCATAATAATTATTATGCTTCATTCTGTGAAACATTGCTCAATCAAGAGTCAGAGCACAAGTGGTAAAGCGGCCACTGTAAAGTGGTTGCTTGCCAGCTTGTGATCATATTTCTCAGCTGCTTGATCTTGTTCTTCAAATATATATTTATTTAGTCACTTCTGTTTACTGTGTTGAAAGGCTACTGTTAGTAATATTTGGCAGACTTTCTGATTTTACTGGTCCAAACCCATCTTGATTGTTTAACTGCCTTACTTTCAACATGAAAATTGTGTGTTGTCTAAATGACACTTGTGACACACAGTGCCACTCACACAAGATGCTTATCTCTCTGGCTGCTAGTGGGATTCAGACTTTAGGAAGCCACTCCTATACTCATCCACTGAGCCTTTGGAGGAAGCCAAGGCACTCAGTGTCTCATGGCACTCGCTTATGGAGGAAGAAGTGAGGGTTACAGAATTTTTTGCACAGGTTACCTGTAGTCAGCCTGCTCTTCTGTTCCAACTTGCACAAACATAACTCATAATCCTGATTCTTTCTTGAGACACTGCCAGTCATTCCAACTTCTGAGATGATTGTGATGCTGGCAGGTATGCAGAAGTAGAGACTGAGGCTTAAATTTCTGTTTAAAGCTTTCTCAGAACAAAACCTGCCGCCTCTCCAAAAAAAAGAAAAGGAAAGAAAAACCAACACACAACATTTCATGCAATGACTGCTCAAGTCAACTGAAGTGACTCTACAAAG
>VYZP01075272.1:0-64060 GCA_013400635.1 Hypocryptadius cinnamomeus
TTCAATTTATGCAGGAACAGTTCCCAGCGAGGTGAGGTGAGCTCGGGGTGGGCACAGAACACAGCCAAGGAGGACACGAACCAGACAGAGCTGTGGGCAGCAGGGTGCTCCCAGGACACTGCACTGCCTCAGCCCTGGGAATGCTCTTGGGAAGGCTGGCTCGGGGCACCTTGGTGTCCTGTACCTTGCGTTATTAAAACTTAAATCCTTTGACACCCATTTGGGGAAAAAAATCCAAATTACAAGCTGCATCACTCCCTGGCGATGCACTTGGTGGGCAGGCTGGCTTACACCAGGACAAAAATGCTGTTTCAAGGTGTTCTGTGTAATCACACCCCAGTCCCCTCCTGCTCCTGTGTCACTGTGGGGTGGCTCTGCCCCACCCCAGAGCAGAACCCACGGTGGCCCCGGTGGCTCTGTCCCCGAGCTGGGCCAGCCCTGGGAGCGGGGACAGACCCTGCCCTGTCCCCAGCCCTGGGCACCCCCAGAACCAACCCCTGACCAGGACTGTGAGTGTGTGCTCACAGCACACTGGACATGTGGGGAACACCCCAAAACTCAATTCCTGCAGCATTCTGCAGACAGCACAATGCAAAGAGGAATAACTCGATTTGCAGGCAGAGGGAAAAGCTCAGCACTCGACTGGAACTTTTATTTAGTGTTACATAAGAGCGAGATAATTATATCTAGTAATCTTCATGGCACTCACTCCTGAGTTTTAATTCACCCTAGATATTGGGATTATTATGATTCAGAAAACCCAATATTGATTTCTACTTCCTTATAGCTGATTGTGCATTTGAAATTTGCTGTGTGTTGTATTTTCCAATCCCTTCTTTCCTGAGAATCATCCTTCTTCCTACAGCACATTGCAAAGTCATAGAAACTGACTGCTTAAAAAATAAAAATAAAAGGTTAAAAATTCCATTAACATCAAAAGTGTTTTTCATTATTGTTACTAGGGGCAGCTATGAGTACTTTTAAATAAAAACAACCTTATTTTATAACACCTGAAAAAATACTTCTACTTACTCTCAAGGAAACATCTGGAAAGAGGGCAATAAAAAAATTACAGATCCCTTGCAAGTGCAAAAGAACATAAATATTTGAAAACTATAAATGTCTGAAGTCTCTCTCTACAGTTCACTTATGGCTGAACCAGTCCAGTTTCAGACAGTTCCTCACAGTGAAGAGGCTGGCCTGCAAGGACTTGCATCTCAAATCAAGGTGATTATTTCAGAAAGTGCTAAAGATTTTTAGGAGGTTAAGAAGATATCCTTTGCTTTCTACTTGTCCCTAAGTTTAGGCAGGGGAAAAATCTGTATATAATGTAACGTAATTAAGGAAGTCCCACTATCTCTCTGTGCAATGCAATCCACCAAACCTTTATTTCCGTTAAAAAAAATGAATTTATATCAGACCTACTGCAGTAGTTCTACTAAAATAATTGAATTAAATTAGCAGTATTTTAACATAGAGTAGAACTATATGGATAATTTAGTTTGAGATACCTATCACTACCAAACATTAATTTAATTGCAGGAAATGTGCTTTTTGTTATACCTGACTCAGCTGACATTTCAGTGATCCCTAAATTGATTTACACACCTTGTAAACTGTTGTGTTAGCAAATTCATGTCACTTCTATAAATACCTCTGGAAAACTGTGCAACACAAAGAGAAATCCTCTGGAGAATTCCCTCAGTGGAAGATGTTGTCTGGCAGCAGTAGAGGTGATTGCTCCTGGTAAAGTGTTTTGCTTTGCACATTCTGTAGTAACTTTTTAAAATAACCAGACACAAGGAGGCAGGGACTGCACCCTCTCCCTCCCTCCCTCTCTCCCTCCCTCCCTCCCTCCCATCCAGGTTAGGCTGCTCACCTGAGGCTCTGGGGTCTGAAGGCAACACCTTCCAGAGAAAGGCATGAACATTTCTCTGCTGGGAGCAGGGAGAACAGTGGCAGAGCTCAGTAAACACTGCCTTTGAAATATGGATGAAAGCCAGGAAGTGCAAAGTCTGTGCCTGTGTGTGCAGCACAGAGCTGCACTTCTCACATCAGTGTTTCACCATCTCAGAAATGTGCTGGGAGCAGAAGCCAATACCCTCTGCAGGCTTCCAAAAACCTTAATATTTGGGAAGTGAGACTTAAACATGCCCTTGTGAGGGCATCCCAAGACTAGGAGGAACTCCCTCTATCACAAGGCATCATCTAACACAGGCCACTCCTTTTTACCCTTACAGGATCAAACCTGTTGACTGAGCACACAGACAAAACCTCATTACTCTGATTTGAAAATATTACATATCTCCAAGATGATCCCACTACCAAAGCTGTACTTCACATTCTTTTTAACATGAAGGTTACTGTGCTGGGACTGAAAAGACAATAAAAGAATAATTACCAGAAAAGACAAGAGCAGATTCTCAGCTCTCTTTGAGAAGGGCTTCTGCTATGACAGAGAACCCCCAACCCACAGCAGAAGGAATGAAGACAAAAATCTCTTATAAAAGTTAGGCTTTTCCCTGTTTCCCAGAAAGTTCTTGTTTTTTTATACCCCACTCACTCTCCCAAGGCTGAGGAGGGCCTGTCTGTCTGGATAATCTCCTGCTGCACAAATGCTCCCAGGCGTGCCCTGGGTTCCTGCTCTGCATCAGCAGAACAAGGCCCAGACACAGCTGCACTGTCCCTGCACTGTCCCTGCCTTGCCTTGCCACCCATGTCCCCAAAACCAGCAGCAAACACAGCAGCAGCACTGTGCAGCCCCTGACAGAGCGCCCTCCCATCCTCACACATTTCACCTGCTCTCTAGAATTAAACAGCAGTGAATAAAACAGTGATTATCTGGCAGGAACACAAGAAGCCTCACAGGGACAGCCACACAGGCTCCCCTGCAGGGCTCACCATCATTATTTGTCTGCAGTGTGACCACAGGCATTAAAGCCTGCTGTGGTTGCTCTGGACAGCACCAGCAGCCCCCCAATACCAAACCCACCTCCCCAGGCTTCACTGCAGCTCTCCACTTCTTTCACTGTGTCCAGGTCTCTTTTTCCTTCCTTGTCAGAGCATGGTCTGAATGCTGCCTCGAGGGTGAGGAGTGCACTTGGCAGATGCAGGAATTTAGTAATTCATTAATTCCCTCTGATGGCAATGGTCAGGGGTCTCCAGACCCACAGCACTGTGTCTGTGCACATCAACAGCAGAGCACTGCGTTCATTATGCTTCACAATGCCTGGCTTAGATAAACACACAGCTGCAGTCACACCTTGCAAGATTAATCTCCCTCTTCAGCTCCTCCAGCTCAGGGCAGTGCACTGCAGAGTCTGGGAGGAGAAGCTCCCAAGGATCCTGCTGCCTGAGTGGCAGGCAAACTGTTTCCCTGATGTCCTGACACCTGGAGAGCCTGGAGAGAATTGTTTGTTTAAGGTTAGCAGCTGCCTATGACATGTAGAGAATCACTCCCTTTTCTGCAGCCCTTCAGGAAGGGGCTGCTCCAGCAGGGCCAAAGCCTGGACCAAACAAAGGGACAAAGCTTCAGGGACAAACCCTGCCACCAAACTGCTCCTGGGGCTTCCCAGGGGACCACAGCCCCCTCAGGGCTCCCTGCTCGGCTGGGGGCTCCTCAGGGCTGCAGGGCAGCCAAGCCCACCACACCACTGCACCATTTTCATAACACCTCAGACTATTTGCTGAGGTTTAGGCATGTCAGCATCGTTGTCCATGTCCACAGCAATGTATTTAGCGTGGCTATTTGTAGGGAAAACCCATTTGGATATCGTACTCCCACATGAAATTTGGCCGTGGTAACTGGAAATTTAAAAATTGAGAAGCCCTTCTGAATTTTTCAGCTTCACTTTGCATTTGGCAGAGCACTGGGGATGCCAGCTGCACACTCTGAATCGCCCCTTTCACTCACCCTTACAATAGCCCAACTTCATTTTTGGAGTTAAGTCTTTCTCCAGACTGTGCCAGACAGGGGAAAGATCAGGAAGAAAGGGTGCTCTAAAAAATCAGTGAATTTTTAATGCATTAATATGGGAACAAGGACAAAAGTCTCTTTATAGTAACCACTGTTAGCAGTTGCTGGCTGTACAGCAGAGTTGAGATTCAACTACATTTTCCCAATACACACAAATATTTCTTCAGAAATAAGTACAATAAAGGTGAAACACATTGTTTTATTTATAAAAAGTTACCTTATAATTTATCAATAATTTTTTCATGGTTTTTTAACAAATTAGAAGCAATCCCCATCGGCAGTTTGCAGTTAAGGAAAAGGGTGAAAAGGAAGGGATGTGGAGAGAGAAAATTACACATGATGCAGCATCTGTGATCTCTCAGAAAGCAAAAAAGTCAACTCAGTGCACCTGGAACTACACCCTGATAAAATCCATTAGTCTCCAGACATGTATTTTGCACCTCCAGTATCTTCCATCTTTAACCATGATTTGAGGATTAAAAACTGTCCTTTCTTTCATCCTCAGGTTCATACATATTTTTCCATTTCTCTAGTTCCTGAGAATCGTTTATCTTCCATGCTTCAGCAAAGGACTTCATTTTTTTCCTGTGAGAGAAAAAAAAAACCTAATCAAAATACAGACACATTTTTAAGTGAAGCACATCAAACCCTGAAAGTCCTACAGTCATCTGCAAAATTTTATACACAGTCCAAAACAGCACAGCTCAAAATGTTATGTGATCTTCAAACAACAAGTTAATATTTTTTAAGATTCATGTTCCTGCTCTAGGTCAGCCAACAAATTTATTTCATAACTAACTTACAGCACCAGCAGCACTGACAAAATGATATAAACAAATAGTAAGAACAAATTGTTAAAGGAAATAAACAGCATTGTAGTCAGCCCTGTTTAATTTTGATGATTCAGTTCGTACAAATTTGTATTTGTAGGATCATAAAAAGAAAACACATTTTCAATATAAATGAGTGCACACATCCTTCCTGGTTTTTTTCAGCCTTTTTGGATTTATAAGAGCTGTGACAAATTACAAGACGTTTAAAATGGGTTAACACACATTGCTAACGACAGTAATGTCAAAACTGGCTGAAATTACCTGGTGGATTTTCTTAAATAACATAAGGATGATTTAAAAAAACAAGACAAGGCATCTGGCCCATGGGTGTTGTGACAAGGGCAGTGCCACCAGCAGGTCCAGGTGTGGTTCCCCAGAGCTGGAAACTCCTGTTCCCACCACACGGACCAGACCCACTCTCTGAACAGCACAGCCAGGACCCAGATTTGGCTTTTTTTTACTTTTGCCAATTACAGACTGATATTTCCGATTAGCAAAAGCCACTGCATTATTTTTCCTACAAACTGTCAAGTACCTTCTAAAGTTTCTCTTTGGCCTCGTTAAGCGCCGAGCGCTGTCAAGTTTCAAACTTTGCACCTATAAAGAATTAGCAGTCAAAATGTTCTCATGTAAAATTATCCTGTCAGGATTAGGTACAGCCATCACAAAACCAAGATCTTGGTTCATTATGTTCCTATGGGGCTATTTGAATTTTGCTCATAGGACTGCCATGGAAAATAACAGCAAAAGGAAAAAAAAAAACCAGTGAAAAGAATTATGAATATCTAAACTGTGCACATAATGTTACAGGATTTACAAATCCATTATGCCACTTGATACACACAGGAATTTTCATAACTACTCTAATATATAAGGTACAAACACCCCTGAATGAAAATTGGATATCAGGGAATTATTAAAATCCCCAGAAGTTTCAGTAAAATTCTGGGTGTATGTAGGGGCAATCAAAATATATTATAAATATTTCTTTTCAAGTTAAACCACAGGAAGAATGTCCATATTTCCTTCTACACTTTACCATGCAAAGACAATTTCAAGTTCCAAAGTAAGTAATAAATACTTTCTAAATTAAAGTCATTAGTATTTTCACTATCACAGATGAGAACATAAGTAAGTATTATAGAAGGAAATAAGTAAAGTAAAAAAATCACATTTGTTCTGACCTTTTCATGTTCACTATTCTCTCCAACTCCTTTGATTTGTGAGCTGCTTTCTTCAAGATTTCTTCAGGAATATCTGCCAGTTTGGCAACATTTAGCCCATAACTCCTTGCAGAGACTCCTTTAGTTATTTGATAAAGGAAAGTGATAAATTCAGGATTCTCTTCCCCTTCAGATCCTAAAAACATAAAACCAAAATCAAAATCTCCTCTATGTGGCAAATACACAAGTGCCTTGTCCTGATCAGCTTACAAGGTAAGCAGATAATACAATATGAAGAATTATTTAGGGGAAAGGTTAATGGCAAATAGCAATGGCAAATCAATAAAAAAACACATTTAAAAATTTTACAATTATTCAGTGAACAGGCCTTTATGATGCCTCTTATAATTCAAGAACTGGGGCCATCATGTTTCCCAAACAGTTTCAAAACAATCAGATATGTTTTTTCACTCCACAGAGTGCTAAATTTTGGAGCTGCTTGACACAGTAGGACGAAGACACTGAAAATACATGATATTAAATTATGCAGCCCAGCTGAAATGAAATCCATGGTAGGTACAAAACACATCCTGCTCGTGAAACCCCATAAATAGCAAATGTTTCCAGACAGTGACATCTTTCAGAGAAGGAGATGCCATATGTTTGATCCCTAATCCCTCCTCCCTAATCCTTTGTGTTTGGCTGCTGTGGGAAGTTGGATGCTGGGATGGGTGAATTTTTCCCCTACCCCAGCTCAGATATCCTCCTGAGACACGTGAAGGAATGCATGTCCACTTTTCAACCCCCCTAAATGTGTGACTGAGTGACAGTGGGGGTATCAGATTCAGGTGAGGTGTAAATTGTCACACTGACATCCTAGGATTTTAGCTTTTACAATTTTCATGTATTTGTGATCTAGCAGTTCTTTAGTGTGTAACTCTAAGCTCCATACCCAGTGTGAGCTGCTGCTGTCCCATTTGGGGCAGACACAACAATTCCTCTCCAGGCCTGGCAATCAAGGACACCTCACTGCCTCAGGGCCCAGAAATGCAAACAAAAGTGAGTTGGGGGACAAACTTGGGGTAAATGACTTCATTACCTGAAGGTGTAATTGGAGGATTAACCCCCAATCTGCAAATGGACCAAACTTATCAAAGTGTGCAAACCCATGACCCGTGGTCCATTTTTGGGTGTAGCCCCTGAAGGAGGTTTTCATCTGCCCAAAATGTACTTGAAGGCCCTTCAGTAAATATAACTGCTTTTCATTCTCTTAACTTTGTCTGCCCCCTGTTTTTAGGTAGCCAAATGAGCCATCAATAGCAAGGAGTGATCCCTCAAACTGCTGGCAGCACCCACTGGGGCCTGCTGAGGTTGGTAGGCCGGGATGCAAGAAAAAGCATTTGGCAAGGTCTGAGGAGGAAAATGGCTATGAACAGCTTTTTACAAGTCTGGCCTCTGTTTTTAGGTAGCCTGAAAAGGCATCAACATCAGCATAACTTTGTGTCTGAGGTGCCTCTGACTGACCTGTGTGCTGTGCGGCGTCCTCCTCGCTGAGCAGGAAGGCCATGTGGTAATTGCCCACGGCGCCAGGGTACAGCTGCTGCAGCTCGCACACCGAGGGGTAGTGGGTGACAAACAGCGTCAGAGCCTGCACCTGCAGCACACACACAACACGCTGTGGCCCTGCTGTGGCGTTCCCTGAACTCAGCCACGCTGAGTGTCCTTTCCCCACACCCCTGAGCGTGGACGTGGCACCTTTCTCTGCAGCCATGGCCTGCGCGGCCTACCCGCGCCACAGAGTGCCACGGCACTTACGTCTCTGATGAAATGCTCCAGGGTGGCATAAGCAATGGCAATGCCATCGTGCGTGCTCGTCCCTCGGCCCAGCTCGTCCAGGATCACCAGCGACCTCGAGGTGGCTTTTCTGATGATCTCAGCGGTGTCTGTCAGCTCCTCCATGAAGGTGCTCCGGCCTTTGTAGATGTTGTCTGCAGCGCCCATTCTGCACCAGGACACAGAACACAATAACATTACAAATGTCAGCTAATGCTGGAAAAAAAAATCATTGGGATGAAACCATTCTGTTATAATCTCTGGTTGCTGCTACAAACAGAGGAGAAGAACCCAGGCAGACCATTCACCTTCCAGAACAGTCTCCCAGCACAGACTTCTCCCACCTTCACAAACAGCCTGCTTTTCCCCCAAAAAGAACCCTGGGACTTCAGAGCAGTCAGCTCATGAGAATTCCATCAAAGGTAGCTGTGAAGCTGAATTTTACTCCTTTGGCTTCCTATGGGTTTCTAATGCTAACAACACCCAAAGGTATCCGATACCGGCATTTCCACGCAGAGTGGAAGGTCGTGGGACCAGGTGTTTGTGCATCCAAACAGCAGAGCAGCCACCTCCTTCAGGCACTAACAAAATAACCATTACTTCCCCTAATTGCACAGGTCTACAATCTTAACCAGCGTCCTCAAACAAGATTTAAAGGTATTTTAAGAGTTCTCTCCTCATTCTGTTGAAACACAACTCTTAGCAGCCCGCAGGCAGGTGAGCTCCACACTCAAATTCCTTCACATTCCATGCAACTCTTCTAGCTCTGATTCACATCCATGTAACCCTCAAACCCTAACTCAAATTGTGAATTTGTGGTCTACATCTGAGAAACCTGTTGTTAGTCCACCCTGGTTTTCCCTTTTCCTGCAGCTTTCCTTACCTGTGCAAGCAATACCCACTCTATACTGAAGAAAGGAAAGTTTCTTTTTTGTATTTCTGCTTTTGAACTACATTAATTACATTAGAGCATCCTTTCTGAGACAGGTCATCACCAGCATGCCACTGAGGAGGGACGTAAAATTTATTTACTCTTATCAGCCAATATATAGTTACATACAAGCCACACTGATTTAAGGAAAACTAACTCATGGGTTTAGTATATTATACTTCCAAATTTAACAGCTGGCCACAACAGTATCTAGAACCAATCAGAACCTTTAAAGATAAGCCCAATACAATGGGTTTTTTCTTTCTCTTTTGCTGGGCCTCTCTCTATTGTAATTGCTTCTGTGACCTTCTGAGGCACCACCAAGATACAAAAAATTTTATGAGGATCTTATGACTAAGAGTACTTGACTAAAACCAAGCAGGCTGGACCCAGTATAACTATGATTTGTATATATTCTCTGGTCCCTGCCCTAAAAATCTGTCATGCTATCATGCATAACTGCATAAGAAGCAAATCTTCAGTTATAAATTAACTATGTTTGGTTGGAGATGGGCATATGAGAAAACTGGGTTTTTGTTTCATTGAGTGTGTGCTTAAACACACACACACACACACTCCATCATACCCCAAAAGACAGGTGGTTCTGGCCATAAGCTACTTCAACTGTACATGATTTTTCTCTGAATTAAGTGTATAACTCAGGATAATGAGGTTTTGTGAAATGAACATTTTATTAAGCCACTTACTGCTGTAATCCTTTCAAATGCTGGGTAAGGAATGATGAAGATTTCAGTGAATTTCTCACAGTGCCCCCACCACCCCTGTGCCCCTTTCCCAGCTTGTGTCAGGCACCAGGCTCCGCTGTAAAATCAAACAATCCCCCTTACTGCACAGATCCACAGAGAACAGGATAACTTGGGCTTATTTAACACTGTTAATTGCAAATACATTAATCACAATGACAAATACTTCTTATGTTTGAACAATCTCTGGCTCCTTAATGAACAAGTTCAGTGTTAGTCTCCGACCCTACAATTAGTGGTGTTATTATTTTCTCATTTCTTACTTGGCTTTTCCTTACAGGGACAGCATCTCACAGGCTGTCTGTTGTGTGCGTGTGATAATTACACACAGAGCTTCCATTTCTCTCTGGGATTGCATCATTTCCACGGAGCCCACAAAATATTGTAGCCTGCTTTGTATCTAATTTGCATTCACAAAAATAATTTCCTGAACTTCCTCACTAAATGCTCAAGATACAAAGAGAAATTAGTATTATCTTTCCCTTGTTGTTACAGACAGCTGGAGAAGAACTCTTTCTTTCCAGCATTTTAAAACATTCAAATCCAACTCGGGCTTAACTACAGATTAAAAAAACTGTGTATTTTTAAATGACGTAAAACCTCTTAAATGTCATCCTTTGAAAATTGATAAAATTGCTCCTTCTGTTTCTGTCCTTTACACTAGAAGAATTATACTTGTTTTTGAACATACATACTGAGCAGTGTTATCCCAGAAATAAGCAGGAATAACTGTTTTACTGTGGATGATTGCTTTTATAAAACTAACAGTGAATTTGCAGCAAGGCATTGCTCCCTAACTTTATGCTCTATTATTCCTGATACAATAAAGTTGTTGAGTCACAAAACCTACTGCTTAAACAACCCTTTTTTGGCTTTTCTTTCGCATTTAAAACAGCCATAATAAACCCCACCAAACTTCTCCAGGACTCAGGCTTGGAATCCACATTTTAATGCAGATCTCCCTCCTAAATGTTTTTATACATTGAAACATTAAATTCTTCTTCTCCAGTCCTGCCCACAAGAAACGTGTAGACAGGCAGCATGAGCAACATCTCTCTGGACCCATCACTCCTCAGCAGATGCAATTTGGCTGGAAAACACTTGTTTTAATGTCTCTTTGACAGCCAACCAAACCCTGCAAAATTAAAAGCTCTTCATCTTACGGTGTTCAACCTATTTATTATGCAAACTAAAAAAAAAAAAAAAAAGAAGAGGATGGATTATCTGTTTTCACTGCTCAGTTAAAGTAGCAAAGATGCCTGTCCAAGGCCTCAGGAGAAAAACAGCAGAGAGGCAATGTTTTGTAAGTTAATTTTCAGAGGGTAAGTTAGAGGATATAACTGCACTACCTCTCAGAAGAAGTTATCCCACATGCTTTTAGAGTTGGCTTGGGTTTGAGATCACAGCGTGGGCCCCAGTTCACTCCTCTTTTATTTCACTGTGCATCTCTCTCACAGTTTGTGGAAATGAACAGGCAGCCCAGGAGCTCACAGTGGTGACATTCCACCACGTGAATCCCAGAAAACAAGACTGCAAAGCCATTCTCTAGAGCCTCATTTTCACACAGCTGTCAACAGCCCAGTGCTACTTACTGGTTCCTACTCTACAGAATACTTAATGCTTGGGAAAAACCCAAACTTAAACTATGTTTTCCCATTGATTTTAGTAATATCCATGTGAGTTTAGAAGCTCACCTAAAATACTTACTGCAAAAATGGAACCTGTTGCAGAAGAATAAACCTAATTCAAGAACAATTAACATGAAAAGAAAATTACTCTTTTCTCCAGGAAAAAGGTGTAGAACACTGTCAGCACCAACAAAAATCACTTTCTGTGATTCAAAGATAACACTGAGAGCCCCATGAATAAAATAAATTTATAATGTCACTTTACAATTCCACTCACTCCCTCACAAAAGCCCCTTTGAAATGTCATTTCAAAGATCACTGCATTTGCACAGGAGTAATTTAAATTAAAATAACCAGTTTACAAGAAGGGAGGACTAGATGTGCTGTTGCCTTGCAGCTCAGCCCTTTCCTGCTCTCCACAGCCTGTCTGTGCCCAGCAGAGCAGTGTGGCCAGGGCACAGGGGACAGGCAGCCCACCAGGGACGGGCAGGACACTGGAGATGTATTAAGTAATTCCTCAGGAGATTGCATGTGCAAATTTGTAACAGCTCACTGACAAAAAAATAATGCTTCTTACTCCCCCACAACCTACTGGTACATCATCCTCTTCGTTTCCATCAAGATCTCACTGATGCAGACCAAAAACTGACAGAAAGAAAAATAATTTACAGAAGCTGTAATTACGGAATTAGGAAAAAAAAGAAGTGTGACGGAAAGCATGGTTATCAGGATAGTTATTATTTTTGCATTATTCATGGGTGACTTCTAAGAAGCGTGCCAAGTTTCATGGATGATGACAGGGAATCAAAGGATGCTCATGACTCAAACCTGTTTTCAGTCTACATGCACACGTGCTCAACCATTTCTACAACTGCTTATCTGCAAATTTAAATGAAGAAATATCAATGGTATGTTACATAATTAAGAAGAACAGCTGTTGAGAAGCCTGACAGAATGTATTCAATGTAAAATACATTTTTCTTTTGTATGTTATTGTAGATATGTGGTGATCTCAGTCACTGAGAGATTAATGAAGATATTAAATGACTCTGAGGGATACAACTTTGCATTATCCTAGAAAGAAAAGTGAGTCCAAAGTGATTTCAATACTCAGTTTCACAGTGGTTTTTAAATCTTTTTTTCCCCCTTCTCAGTATCTCTAGGTAACTGAAGCAGCCAGAACAAATAATCACTTAAATCCTCCTTTCCTTCTAGGGCTGGCCCACAGGGGAATGCTGCACACACGAGCACTCCTGCATTTTAAAAGAAACATTTCTAAGATGATTAACTTTCAAGATGTGAAGTGCATGGGATTTTCTGGGGGTTTTTTTGTGAAAGCCAGAGGAAAGAAGAACACACATGGACTCGATCTTTTCAAAACTTCAGCTGGACTGACAGGACAGATAGGACAGAACCCCTGTGAGTCAATGCAGGCCCTGAGTGACCAGAAGTTACCAGCACCCCTCATCCCTAGATTCATGGACTAACAGAAACTCAGTTATTACAAAAGGTTATGTCATGTTACCTAGTGGGGAACACCCAGTAAATTTGCTTTCTGAAATTCAGCAATGATACTCTCAGCAACATCTGAACTCCTTAAAAATACTTGTTGCATTGCCTAGGGCAAATACATCACCAACTCTTAAATTATCAGCGTGTTATTGATGGTCAAGAGAAAGACCAGCTTGTGAGTGCAAACATTCTGCTGAAGGATAAATTATAAGAGCAGATACTCAAATTAAGGTGTTTCTTCGAGAGTCATCACTATTAGCTTGAAGATGGTGAAAAAAGGGAGACAAATCAACACCTACAAATATGCACAGGTTTGCACTCACTGCTTGGGACACCAGGGAGGGAACTCAAGGTAATTAAGCTAATGTGCATTTGTAGCTGAAGGATTGAGGCCAGGGAGGATTACAGAGCAGGAACTATAGCAACAGAGTAGGGACAATGGCTGAAGCACTCAGCACAAGTGAACTTTTCCCCTTTAGACCTGTGGATGCCAAGGACAATCCAATTCCACCTGTGACTGGGTCAAGTCACAGGATGGAAGAGTTTCAGAAAGGTAAATACAACCACTCACCCTCACTGTGAACAGCTGGTCAGCTTTGCAGGCAGATTTCCTCCTCCCCTGGCCCCTCTGCACCCCATGAGGGGCGGCAGGAGGTGCTCTGTGAGTCTCCCTGAGTGTGAACACCTGCCCTGCACTGCCTGAGATGGATTGCCAGGGCACAGGTCAGCCCCTGCACACACAAGGGCTGTTGGCATTCAGACTTCACCCAACAACATGCATGCACCCCAAAGGCTGTCTGGTTGGATATGGCATTATTCCATGTATAAAAGATGCAAACCTCACACTGCAGATGCATGTTTCTGTGAAATGAACAGAGACATGAAACCAAATTAGCTACAGATACATGCACAGCCTGGCTTAACTTGTTCCTACAGAGCCACAGAACACTGTCAGAAGCAATTACAGTTCAAATGTACTGTGATATGTCCAAGACACAACTTTTCTAGAAAAAACAGAACAAAATAATTCTTCAGTTTAACAACACTAACTACAGCTTTCGCTTACTCCTTTTTTATTTTTTAATCCAAACCAAAGCTATCTCCATATGATAAAAATGGTGCAATGTACTTAATACAGCACCCTGTTCTTCCCCGAAAGACGGGAACAATTTACCCCAGAAGTGCAATTACATGACTGATTGTCAGCATAAATGAAAGGCTTAAGTAATTCTTGTTACTCTGGCAGTAAACAAAAATACAATTAAGGAGGAACAAAATGAAGCAAATTACTGTGCCATAAAGAAGTAAATTTCTGAAAATTACTTTGGGGCTATTGACAGCTAAAAGTTCTGTTGGTCTGACTCATTGTGCTTTCAATACAAACAATACTTTCTTGGCATGTCAGTATATAAAATTCTCATGTGGACTTGCCATTCACTTGGGATTGCTTTGTGAGAACAGCTTCCTACTTTTCTGAACAATAAATAAATCAATGTGCATGGCACAACCACTAAGCTTTACCACATACATACAAAATAAACCTGAAAAAGTACCTTTGATTTTTTAATTTTCTGACCATTATCTTTCAGAGTCTAACTGCTCAGGCAAATTGAGAGACTTTCTTCTATTTGTTCTGTTTTATTTTTTTTTCAAAGGAAGGTCTGAATGATTTAAACATTTATTTTCTGGTTTAAAGAACTTCTTAAAAAAATCTCCAAAGTTCTGGTCAAAACCAGGTTATGTACAAACAAGTTGTTCAGCTGAGATAAACTCCTCCACAGTTTTGACTCAGCAATCAATCTCCTGGTGATTTCTTAACACACCTGCAAAACTTGCCAAACAGTGCTGTCACCTCCCCACTGGTTTCACAGCCTAGATTTGCCTGATTATGAAGAAGCTGTCTAGATGAATGTCTTCATTTGTCTGAGGTGTTGTGATTTTAACTGGTATTTCTAGGAAAAATTATCTTCATTATCTTACCCTGTAAGCTTCAAATAAATCATTACAGCTTAATAAAGAAATTAATGGAAGCAAGGATTTTTTTAAAACATAGACTCTGGTCTTTAGAGTTAAAACCAGAAAAACTCACAAGTGACATAAAAATGAGAGGCAATATTTGCCTATTCCTATGCATTTAGGACCATTTCTAATAATGGAGCTTGTTATTTATTTATTATTTTAATTACAACTATTTCCCCCTCTATTCCTTCTCCTGTGCAGCTCCCTTCTGATAAGCCAATGAAACTGGCTGAATGAAATTGAGTGTAACATGGTATGCCTAGTTACAAAAAGTTGAGAATTCCTTTTGCCATGAGAGGTTACATCAATGGAACATTCACCTCCATTAATACTTAGGAGTATTATTTTGCTTTTGTTCTCATATAATTTACCTCATTGTATTGCAAAAAGCACTTGGAGAACATCTTCCACTCAGTTTCCAGTTTGACAGAAATGTTCTTTTTCCTGCTTCAGATACCACTCCATCCTGTGCTTTCTGATTTTCTCAGGAGTTCTTACAAAATACACTCTTAGCAAGCCGTGAAACATTTTAACCTGAAAGTAAATCTAAAAGTAATCTAAAGTAAGCCAGGCCATTTATGTATCTTTCAAACTTGAATGGTCATGGCATTTCAATGAAGAAAAAATAAAATACAAGCATCCCAAGTCAGTTGTCCAAATGCTTGCAAGTATTCATACAATATTTGCTTTCCATCATTATTTTAAACCTTACTGAAATTTGTGATAATGCCATAGGTATGCACATTTCATCCAGCTAAAATAAATTTGTCTACTTGTTTCTTTCAGTTCCACACACTTGTGAAACAGTAATATGAGTTCGTCAAGTTGTCAGAATTAAATAGCTGTAAATGCATTCAGGGAGGTAACACTGACAATACATCTATTATAAGGCCTGACCTTTTTGAGAATAATTCCACCATTTACAGATCAGAAAAACAGACATTTTAATAAACCATAGAGAGGAAAGTACTATGGCTTGTTTGATACATGGCCTCCGCAGAAGTCTGCAGTAATGAGGACTGAGTTTTCTTGGGTTCTTTTTAGTTTTCTTTGAAGAAATCCTCCACCTCTAAACTGTCCTCTCAGTCCTAACAGCAATTATTTCCAGATATGGGGAAGAGGCTGAGGGCTCCATGCACCCTGCACAATCCTACAGGGACACAGCCACAAACACTCCCTTAGTTTCTGCCCCATAAATCTCTTTTAGGTGACAACAATCAAAGCACAGGAAAAAATGTGAGAGGATCCATGATGCCTGTAGGCAAATCATACCAGAAATGTCACTTTGGGACACAAATGCCCCTTCCCCTTCCATCTCTGTGAGCCCAAATGCATGTGACTGTTGTGGGTCTCTGCTCACAGCATGATGGAGATGAGCAGTGCCAGGCACACCACTCGAGCAGGCATTCAAACACTGATTTATTTTTTAATGCCATTATGCTGTCTCCCATGTGAGTTTTGTGAGGTTTTTACCACGTGAGGTTTGTGCAGCACTCACAAAGCTCAGTGGAATGGGCCACACCTGGTCTGAGTGGGTTTCAGAGCAGCTGAAGATCCCACCTGAGCAGTGGCACAGCAAGGGAAGTACAGCCCCCAGCTGGCAGAACAGCACTGAGTTCCCACTTAGAGGGACTTTGAGAAAATGTCCTTGCTGCTCCAGCAGCTCCCTAAAGACAAAAAGAGACTGAATCTCATCAGTGTAACCTTGTTAAGCCAGGTGTATGTATAAGTAATATAATTGTTTCTTTAACCTGGAATGAATAGTATGTAAAAAACATGCATGGTCACTCTGTCCAAGCACTGGGGAGGGCAGGAGCAGAGAGCTTTCATCCCACCAGTTCTGCTTCTTGGAAAAGGATTATCTGATGGGTACTGGTGCCTCCGAGGCAAAGTGTCACACAAAACCAGGCTCAGCTGGGGTGGAATATCCAGGCTGGACTGATCACAGAATCCCCTGAGCTGGAAGGGACCCACAGGATCCCCCAGTGCCACCCCTGCCCTGCACAGACCCCCAGCAATCCCACCCTAGGCATCCCTGGAGTGCTGTCCAAGCTCTCCTGGAGCTCTGGCAGCCTCGGGGCCGTGCCCATTCCCTGGGGAGCCTGGGCAGTGCCAGGACCCTCTGGGTTAGAACCTTTCCCTGATCCCCAGCCTGCCCTGCCCTGGCCCAGCCCCAGCCATGCCCTGCTCCTGTCCCTGTCCCAGAGCAGAGATGGGAGCTGTCCCTGCCCTCAGGAGCAGGTGCAGCCCCTGCTCTGGGACTGGCCACACCCTGGTCACTCACACTGCCGTGGCAAACTGAGTCACGCACACAGCCAGGTGTCCTCTCAAGGGTGGCACAGCCTGTGTGCACATGTTCTCCCAGACCCTGCAAAGGGGTGAGCTCCCCACCTGAGCTGTGTCACAGCTGACACTCCCATGCACCTCAAATGCAATTTTCAACAGGAAAATTCACTTGGAAAGGCTCTCAGTTGTCCTGTTGTTGCTTGAAGTGATCGAAATCCTCTCCCTATACTGAACCCATCAACCAACCCAGAAAAGCCACTCCAAGGCACATGGTGGGATTGGCCCTAGGTGGCTGGAATTTATGTGACCCAACTAAGGCCAGTGGTGAGGGGGATGAAACTCCTCCACTATTTCAGTGCTCAGCTGTCCAAAGATTTCTGTGCTCTGGTTTTAATTGAACAAACAGCTTTTACACATGTTCCACATCATTATACAAGAACAATGGATTATAAAATACCAAAACAGCGATGTAACTTCAGAGCTGGGACAGACAGACCCAGGATTCCATTGTGGCCGTGTCTGAGGGACTCTGTATACAGACATGTAATACAAGCTAGAATTAAAAACCATCCCTCCCTAGCCAAGGTGAGCAATCACTGTCTGTTTGCACAACTTTTTCATATACATAAAGGAATCTGAAACAAGTGAGTACCTCCTAACTTCAGACTCAGCAATGAGGAGGGCCCTCCATGTTAAAAATACATTTAAATCATTTTTTACAAGGAGAAAATGCAGAAGAAAGTTCTTTACACCTAAATGCAGATCATGGGATGTGAAGGGACTATTCTGCACTGCCAGCCCCCTCCATCCCTGCCTCTCTACATACCCTACAGACAATTCGAACTGTATTGGATACCACCAGGATTAAAGTCATGCTGAGGTGCTGTAAACAGCACGATAACTCCTTAAAGAGAGGCCAAGTGCATGAGAGGATAGTCTACATGGCTCTGTTTATTCCTTTCAGCATGAGGCAGACCCCCTGCAAGAGGCAGCTCTCAAAGGTACCTGAGGCACAGCTGCTTCATTAGCTCAGATAACTGAAGCTGCACCTTTAACAGCATTTACAGCTTGGTTGGGATGAACCTCACTGCAAGGTGTGGGTCACTGGAGTGACTGTGCTACCTCTCTGAAATAAGTGAAAATAGCTCTTTTTTCAACACAGGAAGGGAAATCCAGGCAGGTAAGTGCTCTAAGGAGGAAATTACTCTGTCCCTGTACCATCACCTGGCACTGGCAGGGGTTGCTCTCCTTGACACGATTCTTTCTGATGGCAGCTTGTGATGTCCAAAAATTGATTCTCAAAGTCTTGAAGGCACTTGATAACCTGAACAACTAATTATCTTGTTTATTTGAAGATGTTTTGCCTTCAAACTGCTCTGGCATTCTCCCTCTCCCTCCCAATTTTGAACATGGACCCTCACGAACAGCTACTGTTGGCCCACAGGAAGTAGGATAAAGCCTCCCAGCAGTGGGAAATTCTATCAATAATTGATTAGAACAGGGACCTCTGCAGAGGTCAGCTTTCTTCAGCAGCTGAACATCACCCCTCCCCAGGGCATGATTAGGCCAGCAGAACTCTTGTCATTAATTCCTCCATACATGGATGTCCACCCTTGCTTTGTCTCCCTGCTCACACAAACAGCTTATTAATTTCCGTGTTTGATTGACTGTGTTAGAACTAACAAAAACTGAAGGTTCATTTTGAGCCTGTTCATTGAGCCTGTTTACTGCAAATAGAAACTTGGATGGGAATTTTCAAACATCAGAGAATTCAATATCCAAATCCCATTAAAAGTCAATACAGATGGGATGTCAACCTCTATAAAACCCTTCTAAATTTTTTAAATATAATGCCACTGATTAAGTTGAAATTCTTTAAGAAAAGATTACAAGAAAACATTGTCTCTTATTGGAGAAGGGAAAAAAAAAATAAACTAACCAGCAAACATCCTCAAAATCCTGTGTCCTCCCCCAAATCTGGGCTAGGCTCAGCACTGTCCCCTGTCTTAACTACCCAGTAGTGAAGAAAGATCATTCCTATCTTCACTCTACCTGTAAGCAATTCCTCTTGCATCTTTGAAAACATTTGGTGTAATCCAGTATGTAAAGTCAATTTAGAGATGCTATCCTATATAAGCACGACATATCACAAGGAATAACCATAGTAGCAACCTTTCAATTTCCATGGAAACCCTCCTTGGAAAACAAGACACAAATCCTGGGGATACAAATCCCTTAAACCTATATAAATTCACACTAGGAAGATGCAGTCTACAAACCAAAAAAGGGATTGGAAGAAGGTTTATCACGCAGAACTCTTGGTCATCTTGGTGCACAGAACCCCTCACAGAGCCAGCCTGTACAGCATCACTGGCTGATCCCTCCCTGCATCCCTGAGCATCCCTCTCTCTCTCTCCCTGCAGGGGTACCACACTGGCAGCATCCCCCAGACATCACCACAGCAGTGATGGAAGTACCTTGGAGACTGGCACCTTCCCATGGTAAGTTTTTAAAGTATTAAAAATGTACTGAAGCTATCAGCAACAAAATGGAAATTCACATGTTTTTCAGCAAGACCTTGTGGCCTTGGCTGGCAGTGCAAAAAAGGAGATGTACATAGCTGTTATCATAAAAAAAATTAAATTATAATTATTAAAAAAAATCCAAACAAAACTAACCTGCAAAACAAAGCACAGAAGGTTAAAACAAAAACAAAACAAAAAACAACCAAAAAACCAAAACCAAAACAAAAAAAAGCACAAAAACCCCACAAATAAATAAACAAAAAAGAACAAACAAAAAACAAAAACCAAAACAAACAAACAAAAAACCCCAAACCAAACAAAACAAAAAAGCAAAATTGGGTGGGAGTTAAGAGAAAGTCTCTGATCTCTTCCAGGTCATTCCCTACCAGAGGAGAATACAGAGCAAAAGCTGAGGCTTTAGAAAAAAGCATTAAACCTCAAGCAGGACATAGTATGTGGCAGCTGGTTTACTGATTTTTTCCTCAAACCAGGCATTGAAAACTATTTCAAGGGTAACTTCCTATGGCTGAGAAATTCCCTGAATGCAACACCACATTAACCTGCCTGACAGACTTACATAGTTTATGACCTTTCCCAGAACCCTGAAAACAAACCAAAACCTACCCCAAAAAAACCCCAAACCAACCAAAAGAGAGGTGCCCCCTTCTTGGATGGTCTCTGTGTATCTTCAGCAGAATCTTCTAGCCTGTTCCTTTTCTCCTTTTTTTTCCTGTTAACTTTTACCTGATGCATGACTACTTCTATCTTAAAAATGTCTTATCAATTTCTTCCTGATTAATATTTAGGCAATTAGTTTACTCCTAATTGCTGGTGCAATTACAAAAATTTCAGCAATTCTTCCACATATTCATATGGTGTTTGATACATATCACATTAAATGAGGTGTGGCACATCCAGCTGAGCTTCCAAAAGTAATACAGACAAGGAGAATAAAAAAAATTCAATCCCCTGTGTTAGAATGTGACTGCGCTACAAATTACATGGTCTGAAACCTCACAGAGTAAAAAGCACTCTGTGTCTGCTTGGCTGCAAGTCTGAAAGCAAAAGTTTTACATTTGCCCACACTACTTTATCAGAGAAGTTGTGAAAAGTATTTGGGTTTTATTCTAATACTGAGAAAAGTGGAGCGGAATCAGGGAAATACACTGGGGAACAGGCGGAACACAGATAAAAATCCAATTTATTCTCTTTCAAGCAGGCCCAAAACAAAACATCTCTCCCAATGACTGTGTCATATTTCTCAGTATTTTCTGCAGAAATCATCCTTTTGCAACGACAGTCTAGGGAAAGCAGAGGAAAGCAGATACTCAGCTTGAGTGTGTGTATGATTAGAATTTAAGGAAGTGAGAACCCAAGTGAAGTACTCCATGTTCTGCAAACCCCAGAGGAAGACAAAAATAATCTTCAAATGCTCAGTGATGCTGTAATGCTTCTCCTGTATTGTAAACCAGGTCCTGTGTTATCTCTGTGTCCCCACAAGAAATGCTCACCCCGTCAACCAGCCCACGACTCCCAACACAGGGTGGGGAAAAAAGTGAAGCATTTTGAATTCTCATCTTCAGTTACCTCTGGGAAGAGGATACAAATTGTTTGGTGCTGTGCTCAGCACTGACCTGCATCAAGGTGTGATCTTCATTTGTTTTTGTTGTGACACAGTGGAAAGTAAGAACACAACACTTTTATAGGATGAAGCAATTGCAGGTGAGTAGTACCTCGGGTTCTTGATTAAAAGTTACCTCTGGAATGCACACAGGCATCACAGAACAGGAATTCCCAGAAATTCCAGCTTAGGCACCTGATTGCTGTGAAACTTACAGCCACACATGGTAATCCACCTCTAATACCACCAGTAACACAAAACTTTGACTAATTAAAGTAATTTTTGAGGAAAAAGGGGGGAAGCAGGGCAACAAACCCTAGCAATATTAGGTTATAATATACAAAGTTTTGACTCTACTGATAATTTTTACATATTATTCAGAAATGTCTCAAGAACGAGACAGTGAAATAAACTGTCATTATTCATTCTTAAAAGGACATCAAGTGAGGAGTGTGTTTAGGACTGATAGTACAGAAAGGAGACTAAGCATGAAGTATATGCAGCCCAAAATTTTCAGTCTGTTATATTGTGAGTATACACAACAGAGCTTCAGAGCAGAGACTGTGACATGATTTTCAGAGGTGACAACATTCATTTCATGGGAAACATTTGGCCACTACCCAGCAGCAAAAATTTGGCTGAGATATCCATTCAGGCAGGTAAGCTAGATACCTGCATGTTAATCAAGACAGACACATTAAAATTCTTACCCCCTGAAGATTCAAAGACTACAAAACAAGTGGAATCAAAACCTAGCAATGAACTTAAAGTGCCTCTAAAACGAAAAAAAGGAAACTGCAGGTATAACATCTCAAGTTCTAAATGAAAAGTTAAGTTATACCTTGATACACACACCCCCTGCCACAGTAGCATTTCCAGTTTTGAGAGGTTACCTGGTAAAAATTCCATCCACAACACCAATTGTGGCCTCTTCTGCAGGAACGAAGGAGCCGATCTGTGCCATGACTGTGATCAGTGCCACTTGCTTGATGTAGGAGCTCTTCCCTCCCATGTTGGGCCCAGTTATTATCATGACCCTTTCACCATCTCCCTGCAAACACAACACAGTGGTGAAATACATTGCCCTGCACATGGTGCTCCTACCAGGAAGTCTGGTGTGCTTAGAAGGATACAGGGAAGTCTGCAGGGTTAAACGTTCTATTTCTAGGTGAACAGCCTTCCTCCATTCTTGAAGTTCATCACATTCACCTCTCCAGATATTATCAAGGCCCAGATGCACCAAAATCAACTCTGATTACTCTCAAGCAAAATGGATAGAGTGAGGGACAACCTTCCTGTTCTCCACCAAGGAGCCAAGAAACAATCAGGGAACTTGGTCACCAGCACAGGGAGCAGAGAGGGATGCAGGGCTGGATGCAGCCAGGCCAGAGGAAGCTCCAGGATGGGCAGAGGATGGAGCAGCTCTGCTGGCAGGAAAGGCTGGCACAGCTGCCATTGCTCACCTGGGCACGAGAAGCTTTGGGCTGAGCTCAGGGTGGCCTTGCAGGGCCTGAAGGGGCTGCAGGAAAGATGGACAGAGACAATTGACAAGGCCTGCAGGGACAGGAGCCAGGGAATGGCTCCCAGTGCCAGAGGGCAGGGCTGGGTGGGATCTTGGGAATGAGGAATTGTTCCCTGGCAGGGTGGGCAGGCCCTGGCACAGGGTGCCCAGAGCAGCTGGGGCTGCCCCTGGATCCCTGGCAGTGCCCAAGGCCAGGTTGGACACTGGGGCTAGAGCAGCCTGGGGCAATGGGAGGTGTTCCTGAGGTGGCAGGGGTGGAATGAGATGAGCTTTATAGTTCCTTCCAACCCAAACCATTCTGGGATTCTGCAGAATTCCTCTGGAGAAAGAGAGAAAATCGTGAGCTTCCAGCACAGCCAGCACTGCCCAAATTTGGCTGCGATCTGGATTCCTCTCCAGTCTGAGCTCCCATTATCAAATGGGAAGTCAGTAGGCAAAGACCTGACCTGGGTTTTACACTCGTAACTGCCTGGCTGGGTAGGACATAAAGGCATTCAGAGTGGCTACAAGAAGGCATCAGGACATTCCTGAGTCTGGCAGTACTTGAGTGCAACACAGCTGCTGTGAGCAGGCCATGCCCAATCTCCATCAGTGTCTCTCATCATTAAAACCTGATCCAAGAAAATGAGATCAGATGCAAGAGCTCATTTCAGCTGTAAGACTCCTCACAGTACTGCTGTGTATCTGCAGCTCCACAATAAAATTGTGTTCCCTGAGTGCAAGACAACTGCTGATACAAAATTAAAACTTGTCAATGAACCTATAAAGCTTTCTCACAGCCTGAGTCGAGACTAAGAGCTTGAGTTATGCAAAGACATCACACAGCTAGGCTTTCCCAGGGGCGCATCTGATGAAAGGCACCAAGTGATGATCTAAAGAGAAGCCAGCACTCTGCACTGCCCCATGAGAGGGGCAAGGGGGACAGGACAAGCTGTGCATAATGGACTTTAGTCACACTATGTGGGGAACTTGGCACTGATCAGGCACTGTGGTTACAGCAACCAACAAATCTCCACGCAGCAGGTCTCAGAATCTTCTCAGACTTGGGTTTCAGACTGGGCTTTCATTCTGTTCACAGGGACACACACAAAATGCAGTCAGGACTGTCACTTATGTTTTAATTCAGGTATTAGAGAAGATATAAGATATCAGTATTTATTATATGTAAAAAGCTGATCAGGTTTTGCAAAAAAAACCTCAACCACACACAAGTCACAATGCAGTCAAAATGCAGAAAATGCCATTATTGGGAATAAAGGATTGGATGTCATGAAGTGCACGTGACTATATGAGAACGAAATTCATAACATTCTGGTCTCCAAAGTGTAACTCTGAACTGCTACTAAAACTTTGTCAGGGCTCAGCACAACAGAATTTACAGACACTCAAACCCAGAATGAGTTCAAAGCTCATGTTAGGATCCAGGAATTTTTTGCACGTGTCTGGGGTCTGTCCAGGCTCCCTCCAGCCATGCTGTGGAACTGATGGCTGCTCTGCCAGGGCTCTGGTTTTAGGAATCTGCTGCAATATCAGACCAGAGAACCCCTCTGTCCTCACAGCTGATGCAGCCATAAGCCAACTTCTCACTGGAATCCATGGCTGAAGCTAAAAGTTCTAAAACAACCCACAAATGTGTGAGGAGGAGAGGGGGAATGGAAAAATAAGCTGTTTATTTTCAGGGGATTAAAAAAAAAAAAGATTTTCCTCAAGTTAGATATTTGACAACATTTCAGCTGAAAGCATGACAGGGGATGTATTTTCCTGCTGATTCAAATACATCAGTTGAAAACTGGAGATGCTTTAATAAACTGGTTCCCACCCACCTCTCTCAAGAAAAACAGAACTCAAAGAACTGTAGAAGCAAAAGTAATTCTGCCATGATCACTAGGTTTTGTAATATTCAGTATTTAGAAAGCCAGCATAAGAATGGGACTAAAGAGGGAAAAGTGCATGATGATTCCTGAATGACATGCTGAATTTTTTTGGAAGTGCCATCTGTCGCTTGTTTGGAGTTGACAAATCATTTTGAAAACATTCTGTGATGTATTACAAAATATCTGTAGCATTGTTCAGGATGGAACAGCACTTTAAAATGTTCCCCAAGAAATACATGCAAATTTGAATGCTGTTTTTACAGCAATGTCCTGCTCTGGCAGCTGTTTCATACCTTTCCTACATTTACTGCATAAAGAGGCAGAGAGAAGTTGTGAGGATATCGTTTATATTCATTAAGAACAGCTATTTAATATTTATAAAAGTATATGGAGAGATAAATATTTAATGAAAAGCTTCAAACAGGCATGTAATTTTAAAGACAGATTTTAGTTTATCAGGGAAAAAGGCTGTATGACATTAATATTTCCATAAAGAAAGGAAACTGCAAAGTAGAGAAACACATAAAAAAAATACAAGCAATCTTAGAATTAATCTGAAAAACTGAACCTGTAATATGTATTTTTCATATTAAAAGATTCCAAAAATTATACAGAGTTTGTCAAAATGCAGACTCCCTGTGATGACACTGTTAAAAACCCTGTAATTACTCACTTGTTTTTGGAAAATAACCATTTGATTGAAACACCCATTTTCCTAATTTTGAGATTACCTTTCTTTTCTCTGTGCCTTGAGACTGAACAAGGCTGTAAAGAGAGCATCTGGCAGCAAGGAATCAGCAGAGGGACAGAACAGATGTGGTGACATCTAGCAACACCTCTCTGAAATGCAGCCCAGCTGGCTGCATGGTTTAAATCACCGATTTCCACTTACTGCCCAAGAATGGTTCTGAAGCTCAGTCAGTTTCTGGGTACTCACTGAAAGGCTGGTGGTGTTTGGAACATACTGATCCTGCTCTCCCAGCAGAACATCAATCACAGGGTGCCTCCCATTTTTTATGAGTATCTCACGACGATTGTCTTGCACAGTTGGTCTGCAAAAAAGGAAAGGTATTAATCTCAGTGTTCTTTGTAACTGAATATGTAAAACTACTGTAACTGAAGTCTGCAGGACTGTCACCTGTGACACAAGGTTTTGTGGGAAAAAAAAATACAAAATGTAAAAATTAATTACTGCCATCAAGTATTTCTAAGGAAAATACTTTCTAAAGAATACTTTCTCTGAGAAAAATAAAGCCACAGAATTTTAAGACTGGAAATTAACTATCACTTTGGGTCAGCTCCAAAGGGAAGATGTGGAGAGTGAGGTTTTTCTTGGGTTGAAGAATCATAATGCAATTAAAAAGGAAAATGGAAATAAAATAAATGACACCTTACAAAGCACTGGGGAAAGAGGCATAAACTGATAATGGTGGGGGGGTTTAGCACAAAGGTAATTCCAACAGTTGTACAGCTGAGATTAAACCAGTCCATGGACAGTCTTAGGCCTTACCACCTTTTCAACAGCATTCCTTAGAATGAAAGTCACTGAGAGTCCGCAGAGCGGACACTCAAACACCAAGTGGTGACCTCTGGACTGCCCACACCATCACCTACAGCTCCACCTGGCTGCCTGAGAGCCCTGCTGAGCTGTCAGTGCAGAGGAGCAGCCTCCCAGCACGCTGCACCAGGGGATCAGCTCTCCCCAACACCTCTGCCCCTGACCCTGCTCATTCACCTGCCTCAGGTAGGGCTGCAGGAAACCATCCTCACAAACCAAAAACATTCCTCCAAAATAACACCAAAGTCCAGTCTTTCCATCAGCAGCCCTCCAGAATTAATTATTGACACCTTCCCTGCAGCTGAGGTTTCACTGAGAAGTCTCCTTCCTGCTACTTTATAAGCTCTGACCCACTTTAAAATTCAGTGAATTATTTACATCCTGCACAGTGAATTAATCAGATTTCAGTTTGTTTTCTCATCTGAGTATACCGACATAAGTGAGCAATTACTTTCAAAGAGATTTTGATAGAGAGACACACAAGATCCCAAGAGTCCAGAAGTGATCAATATTATCTTCAATGATGTATCAAAGCAGAAGTATTTGCAAGTGGATTACTCTTCATCCCCCTACCTGTGTGTGGGTCTGGGGCAGAAGCAGCAGCTCAGCTCATCAGCACTTACATGTGAGCCCAGCTGAGCCATCATCACTGCTCTGCAAGCTGGAGCTAATATTTACTATTAATTACCTGAGACACACCTTTCAAACATACCTCAGATACCCTAGACTCTAAGGTATTAGAAAGACACCATAAACTCAGACCTGTCTGAGAATAACAAACAATAATTTTTTACAGAAAGACATAAAAAAGGTCCAGTGTTTATTTAAGTGTAAGTAAGATATACTCTACTAGGCTCAGGTCAAACAACAAACATTAGGATGTCAAATTGTAACTGCAATGTTTACAGATCTGCATTAAGTCCAGAAGCGTTGCTCTGCAAAATTAGATTAAGTTGAAACTACTGTAAACAAACTTAATCGTGATTTTTATCATGGCACACATATTAAAACATAATTTCTTTTAAGTACACTCTTATAATTCTGCATAAAATCCTACGTAAAAATAAAAAATTAAAAATTGATTACCTGCAGTAGTCTCCTTGTTTGGCCACCTGGGCCAATGAGAACAGGCAGTCCACCGTTGCTAGGTGACAAATGGCTTTAGACACGGGGTGATAATGGTCACTGAAACGGCTGCATCAAAACAGGCAAGTTACACAAAAACAGGGAAAGAAATAATTCCGCACAAATACAAAAGGTCAAATTGTCAAAATACACCCCATGCAAGCTCCTCACAGGGCTCCTGTGCTCTTTAAATCACTCTGAATCCAATTTTCCCAGCAGTGTACCAAATAGAACATGAGGACCTCAATCAAGGTGGACTTCACCTCCCATTCTAACAGTGAATTATTTTTTAAGCACAGAAAATCAGGCAAAATTAAATTCATTAGATAGCTCATAAAGGGTCAGCAGTTGATCCCTGCTGCCTGAATGAGGTGTACAAAAATGTCACAATTTATCAGAATTTATACAGAATACCAGCAGCTGAATCCAGCGTTGATTCAGCCTCAACTGTAAGTTACAGTCAAAGAAGAACCAAACTAAGAGTGTCTGAACACAGGAGGTGTCTAAAATTCCAATGAATTATGGTATCTACAACAGAAAATGAAAGAATTCATTTTCAATTTATGGTGCTGCTTCCCCAGTACAATAAGGGCATTTTCAGGAGAACAGAGTTTTCAGTGGAGTTCATTCTCTTAGTCCTCTGGAATTTCTTTTTTCCTCTCTCCTAGTCTCAAAGATACAATATAGAATATAAAACCAGCAGGGGAGCAAAATTTAATAAACCAAGACATAAATGAATGGAGGGCTGGGAAAGAAGAGCACTTTCCTACGCACAGGTCTTTCCTTTTTGTCTGCTGCTCTCCTACAGCACTACTGAGAACAGACAAGTGAACATGGAGATGACTCTTTGATAGTACTGCAAAGGAAACACAACTAGAGAAGTGTCACTTGGAATGTCTTTCTAGTTCCTACTCAATTTTCAGAATTTCTGGGTTCCTATAGGGAGGCAAATCCAGTGAGACAACTTGAGCAGGGACTTGTTAAGGCCTTGCAAACTATCACTGCATAACAAGAGGAACAATTTCAGCAGTTCTGCAATTCATGCAAGTACAAAATAACAGATAATCAGGCAACTGAAAAATGAAAGGTGTTGAGAAGCTCAGGAAGTATTTTTTAAACTCCCATTTTGAGGATCCTTTGGCTAAACAGGCAAATAACCCCACTGAAAACTCTGATCTCAGACAAACACACGTACCAGATGTGAGGGACAACAAAACTCCCACTAATAAAACTACTGCATAATATTAATAAGTAATACAATAAAACAAATCAAACCCACTAGGTTCAGTTCCACTCAGAGTCAGTTATACTTTCAGATTGTTAATCCTGTGATATTATTTTTCAGAGTTTGGGAAACACCTTGTATACTTAATAGCGTGTTTCCACCAGAATTTTAAAAGGTAGAGACATCACTGCTGGTGTCAGGACTGGGGCTCAGAGGTCTCAATCTCAAACGGTTTAAAAGGAAGAACAGCATTTTAACTGACTACCAGCCAAGCTGCTGCGGACAATTATCAACCCCTCTATTTACGAAACAAGCGTTTTCCTGCTGTCCTGCTGTTCCTGCAGTCCCACAGAGCAGGGCACAGGGGTGGAAGCACTCACTCCAAGAAGCACAGCCACTCAGCACTGCAGAGGAGGGCGAGCTGCTCACGGAGCTGCTGCAGGGCTCTGTAGTTTTCAGTGACCAGCGGCGAGTGGAAGCGGCTGACGGCTTTGGTGCTGCACGGGGAGGGAGAGACAGAGCTGGCTGGGATCAAGGTAACCAAGCAATCAGCTGCACCATCCACAGCAAAATTGGACTCATTTTCCTAATCACCACCAGCCTCCACAATGGATGTGTGGTAGAAAAGTTCTCCCATTGATGGCGGTGACCCCCATTGGGAGTGAAGTGCTGCCCACTCAGAAGGCTCTGGAATGCTCTGCACAGCGTGCCACCATCACCCCAGAGCACAATCTCACTAAACTGCTCAGCAACAGCTGCCCAAGTGCATGGCTGGCTGATACACAACCAAACAGACAAAATCAGATTCACTGCAAAGAGGAAAACTCCATGATAAGCCTCAAATAAACATAGTTAATACAGATTGTCTTGCTGGTTTTCACTTGAGATACTTGCTGTTTATTTATGTGTTTTCATTAAGGACTCAATTTGGCACATCCAGGCATTCTTTTACAGAATCCAGATTAGCTGTAATTTGTTCACCATGTTAATTCTGTCTGATCTGTGCACTTCTCAGTATTAAAAGAAGTTTAATTAAAAGAGAATTGAGTGTTAATTCTTGCATAACTGAAGACAGCATCACAACAGAGTTCAACTTAGGGAGAGATGTCTGTGCTCACACATTACACTGTGGGGCTTGTAGAGATTTCAGCATTTACATGGACATTGTAACTTCCAGGTATTCAAACCATTCAAGCCATAAATCAAATGACTGAAAAGAAAAAAAGCCAACTACATAAATCATCTCTGTTTCACCTGTTGGAAAAATATCCAAAATCAAGCTTACATTAGACCAAGTACCAAAGCAAGAAGAACTGGTCTGTATGAGTAAATAAAATGATATTTTAAATGCACTGAATTTACCAAGATGTATAAGCACATGTTTGCACAGCTACTTTAATCTTTCTGAATAAAACAATAACAACCAAAACTGTATGAAGGATTTGCATGTGCAAGCTACAGGCACAACTGAATCAGGGCCATAGATCTGACATCAGTACATGCACCTTGAAGGACTGAGTGAGTAATTCTGTGCTTTGAGGATGCACTGCGTAAAAACGAATGTTGTAACAAATCAATTCTTCTCAGATTTGTTTGTTTGTTTTTTGTTTGTTTGTTTGTTTTCTTTTAAGCAATAGATTTACAGTTTGGTTGGGTTTTGAGCTTAAAAAGCCCCAACAAACCTTACCATGTGGGACAATAAGAATGTGAATGTAATGAATTGTAATACCAAAATACCTCCTTTTTCCCTCTAAATTAAAACAGAACCAAACGTCAAACACATTTTACATACCTACTAACCATAACCCAGTCAGATGGCACAGATGATTTATGGGAGTTCTTCACTTCTATCAAAAACTGAAATAACAGAAATGCAATGTTACACACCATGGGAAGCCAGGAAGACCAGAGAATCAGAATCATCATTTATCCAGAAACTGCAAGGACCAGAGGAAAACCATGCTCAGCCTGAAGAGAAGGAGCAGCCCCGAAGGGAAGGTTCTTTTCTCCCCAGAAGAAGCTGGGGGTTATGACACACATCACCCTCCTGCACCTGCAGAACTTTGCTGCAGGTTTGAGTGAGCTCAGGGTCAGACAGGGAAAAGCAGCAGCAGTGTCAGGGTGCACTGAGATCTACGTGACGTGTTTGCTTCACTTGATTCATGTCAGTTATCTCTGTAACAATAGCCTGAGGTCCTGGGTGTCAGAGAGTTGAGGCAGTCTCACGTCACAGAATTCAGCTGGAAAACAGATTTCCTGCAGAGATTAGGTTAATACAGAGCCTGACCACATTTACGGAAAGCCACAAGACCCGTGTCTGGCAAAACTTCTCCATTGTAGCTAATGGGATTTAGATAGAAACTTCCAGAGGAGCCAGCAGTCATCCCCAAGAACAAACAAGGATAACAATCCTAACACAGGAATAGAGCAAGGACAGGGTGCACTAATTCTTAATTCACCCAAAGCACTTCCAAGGTATTTCTCTGCTGTAAAGAGAAATAGCATTTGAATTTTACATCTATCAGGGTGCTACGAGAACACAGGAAAAATAAAACATACAGATCTGAGGAAGAAAATCAAATAAATTCCTGTTCTAGTCCTGTGTTCTATTCCTCCAACACAACTTTGTTTCCATTACTTCCATTCCTCTGGCGTCTTTCTTCTCCTCACACTGACCATATTCTCTGACCCCTCTCTGCTGCCTCTTTTGGTGTCTGTTGAACACTCACACCAGATGTCATGAAATAAGAGCTACTCCCAGCCTCTGCAGCTCCTTTCATCAAGGCACCAGACATATCTCTGTCTGCAGAGGTTTCTGCCCTGCTGCAAAGGCCTCCTCTCTGAAATGTGTGCAGTGACTGCTGTCTCTGGAACCACTTTTCAGGACCTCCTCAGTTGCTCTCCTCTCTTTGATCAGTTCCTCTCTTTTTCTTTACTTCACACAGATGGCAGCTATTAACCCACCTTTCCTGAGAGAAACCTTTCAGATCCTGCTCTCCCCTGCCTCAGACAATACTCAAACACACTCTTCCACTTTTCCTTTGGATTTCAGCCTCCGTGCTGACAGCCCACCCGACTCCTGGGCCGTGTGTTTCCTGTTCTCACCTTCACCCTCAAAAGGAACATCCAACTTCAGGTCTTTATCAAAGGCTGCTGTCTCTAATTCATCACTTCCCTCATTTTCAACAGTGTCTGTTTGCTCCCTCCTGTGTCTTTTGGATCTTTCTCAGCTTCCAAAGTGCCCCACCGGCCAATTCCAGCCCCCTCCCTCCCTGTCCTCACCCACTCCTCTCTTCTGCTCACAACTCTCACTCTGTTTCCTAACTCCTTTCTTTCCCCAATTTTCTTTTCAGAGTTTTTCCCAGCTTCCTACTCTCAGTTCCAGAGGACACTGCTGAGCAGTGCCACCTGACTGCTCCTTTCAGTTTCCCCACAAACGTGGCAGGGTCTGCTGTCTCTGTTTTTCACCACAGAACCTTTCAGCTCGCTGGATCATGTCCTGCCCACACTTGTGCAGCATCCACGAGCAAAAGTTCCAGTCCAGAACACCATTTCCAAGATTTGGAACTAAAACAACACTTATCACTCTTTAATACTGTTCCCTCTTCTCTCCCATCTTTCAAATTACAGTCTGACTCAGTACTCAGAAATCCTTTCACCACTCTTCAAAATAACCAAATGCTGTGCTCCCTGGATCTCCGAGAGTATTCCAGTACTACACAGCCATACAATTAACCTTGGAAGTATGTGTTTTTGTACAGACAGAAAAGCAAAGCATTACTGAACCAAATTCAACTGCATTAATGTGCTTCTATTATTTAAGTCACTGAAGTGATTGACTTAAAAAATAAAGGAGTCACAAGGCAATAAAGCTGCTCTTCAAAGTTGTACAAAAGGTTATAGCCAAATGCCCTCATGAAGCACCACACTCAGTTAACAGAGATCCAGCTAGATCCTGCTTTTAGGCTATTTTCTAGGCAAGGATGGGTACAGTCATACATAATAAACCCCACAGTACCTCCTGACCCGAAACTGCAACATACTCTGCAGAAGGGTTCTTAATCTGTTTACGAATATCCGGCAGATGCAACTGGATTTTAGAAAGCACTTCCTGGATCTCCTCCTTTTTCTTTCGGATGGCTGGGAAGTCCGTCAGGTCCTTGAACAACTGGGTTTTATCTCCAGTCCTATCCGTAAGAAATGCAAGGTAAAATAAAGGTAAAATGAGAGAGACAGACCTCAGTTCTACCAGCTGCATCCTTATTTTGTTATTTTTATTTGTTGGAACATGAGCCTGATTCCCTTCTGAGTAAGGATTTTCAGGTGCGTGGTCACAGCACAGCCCATGTACTGAAAGCTGCTGTGCTCACGACAGGAGCAGAAAGGCACTTTGTATACAGAGCACCCCAACTGCTGACAACACCTGCACTGCAGTTAAACGTGAAACTTCAGGTGATTTCTGCATGCCATGAACAGAGATTTTCAACAAATTTAGATTCTGGACAAATTTGGGCACTTTTTGGTAAGGATTGCATGGAAAAATCCCCCCCTCAAGGCCCTCATCGAAGCAGAATGCCATCAGTACTTTCCCAGAGCAGCTTCCTTCTTTTGTCCAGAAAAGATTACCCAGAATACTTGTAAGCACATGCAAAACAATGCCCTTTTCTAATTTCAGTGCCAGAAAAAATGACAGAACTGTTTTGGCAGCACTAGCTCAGGTCAGGATTGGAACCTGAAACAAGCAATGCCATTCAAATTGTTAAAACTGGGAAGCTGAACTAGCAATTAAAAATACAGCTGTCAACAAAAATAACAAAAAATTTAACTTACCCTAATAAGTATCAGGCAAACAATAAAAAAGCACTGTGATCAGCCCTAAGTTAATTGCAATACAACTTTGCATTTTAGAGCCAATACAGCACTCTGCAAGTTAATTATACAATTACCTTGAAAACTAATATGTGGAGAACAAGTAATTAGCCAACTGAAGGTATTACAACATGGAAGTAATAAAACAATCTAATATTCTACTTACTCCACTGCCCCTTGGCCTGCAAATGGAGCTGCAGCTGGAGCCAGTGGCAAGGCAGGTAGCAGAGAGCTGAGCTTTGGCTGTGCACTCCTTCCTCATTGGGATTACATAAGTGACAGTGAAGATGCCATTTTAAAGTACAATACTAATTTTTAGAAACAATTTTGTGCTAATTAGACTAGTTTCCATGGGAATGCAAGGCAAAAAAAAAAGATCCCTAGTAGCCAGCAGCTGATTTTGAAGACTGTCACTGCTATGTAATGCCTACAAAAAATGGTAATGTTGACAGTTTCAAAACCACAAATCCCAAAATCTCAATCTCCCTGCTAAAAAAAACCCAAAACCTGGAGAAAGGGATACTTTTCAGAACAATTACAGGATTTTTCCACACCTCATAACAAAAATAACATGTGATGCAGCCTGTGCACAAGTGTGTGTGTGCATGGAAGGATGCGGGCAGAAGCCAAGATTTTGATGAAAGAAATGTTTTTGAGTAAAAATAATACCACCACATACATTTGAGATCTATAAAGGCCAGAAAGTAAGCTGGCTTAATCATTCTGAATAATTGTAAATACAATATACCCATTCTACAGATCATTTATATCTTGTATACTATTCTAGCCATTGTTAGTACAGTGACAGAAGAAAGCACCCCATGTTTTGAAACTACCTACACTAAATCTGGTGTAATTTAGATGGGTATAATTTAGATACAGTCTGTTTTGGCACAAACTGTCACAACTATAATTGGACACCAGGCATCAGCAGAAATCTCATAATCCCACTTTGCCAATGGGGAGAGGAAATCCTTCTGCCCCTCTCAACTTCCAAATTTATATAGCTCGGGTCCACCTCTAAATCAGAAGTAAATAAAATGGAGTTCTAGGCTTCAAGTCTCAGATTTATTTTTCAATCTGAGTTTGGAAAAGATAAAAAATGTTTTATAAATAAAGTGGAATTTTTTTTTGTCTGTTCTGAATGTAGAAGTCAAGACTACGCTGCCCCCATATAACAACACACTAAACTTTCTGCCAGAACCTCAGCAAAGAATCCAGGGATAACACTGGAGAGCAGTGCTTCAGAACAAACAGTACACAGCAAATTATTTAGACATATTCTCCAATATAATGTGCATTAATTCCAACCTAGCATCTTCTTCCTTTGTCTTTTTTTCTTCATGGACCAACAGTGGACATAATTAAGACAAAAAAGGGCAGACAGCTTTGATGAATTCTCACAAAAATAGTGGAAGGCATATTGCTGACAGCAGAGCTGCCCCTCTGCTGAAGGTCAAGTCTCTCTCCAAAAGGAACAGCTTCTCTTAAAAAAATTAATTAGAAAGCTGTTAAACCAATTAACATAATGCAAAACATATTTTCCTGTAAATTCATCACCCAAAACAGGTGAGAAACTTTCAAAAAATCATTCAGCTTGAGGCAGACACACCCACTAGGCAAAATACTGCCTCACCTAGTTTAACTTTAAAAAAGGAATGTAAGCCACAGGTAACAACAACCTCTGCTTTAACTAGAAGGAACTGTACCCACATAAATATGACATAAAAATATAAAACTGAGGTGCATTAAACCAAGAGGCATAATGTGCATAACTGAACACATTTACTCAGAAGGGCTATGAGGCACAGAAGAATCATGTATTTTCTCTACTTACTTGGCTGCTTCTTCATTAAGGATCTTTAAATACAGTTTTACTGGGGAGAGAAGATCTGGGATTTCCAACAGGGCATTTTTTAACAGAGGAGATCTCACGTGGGACTGTATGACTGGGACAAAAGCTTGAATTTCCAAGTCCAGGCGAGACAGGGTGCTGACTATCAAGAAGAACTCCTGGGTAGAGCACTGAGAAGGGAAGCAATGTCTGAATCACTACAATCCAGTATATTTTCACTAACAGGTTCTTCAAAATGTGACAGCAAGCAAATAAATGTATGGACAGCAACAGAGCTGCACCACCTTGCCCCACTAAATTAGGGGGGTTAATTAACCACACCAGTTGTCCCAACCCTTGTCCTCAGGATTTTGTCAAGAGCTGATCGCCAGTGTTCCTGTTGCCGGGGGCAGATGTGCACACAAAAGCAGGAAAAGGGGAAATAAAGTGCAAACAGCAAAAAAAGCAGGTTGGGTGATGTCAGGAGCACCACACCTCGTCCACATGGCCCTGTGCACCCCAGGCCGCCCTGGCAGGGCAGGGCTTGAAAAGCAAGGTCAGGCACAGACAGGGAGAGACTGGGAACAAAAACACAGGGAGGAGAAGAAAAAACACAGAAAAAGAGAAACCCAGCATCCTGTTTAAAGTGCTTGTAGCTACTGACAGCTTGGGCTCTGCCAGCCCTGCCTGGAGGGACAGGGGACACACCAGCCCGCTCCTCATCCTCTCCTCAGCACAAGGGAAGATCCTCCCACCTTGTCCAGGCACCCACCCAGGGCATCCTCTGTCTGCACATTCTCCAGAAGGGAACATCCCAGCCTGGGCCAAGCACACACAGCCCTGCCAGAGCCTCCTCTGTGGCACTCCCAGAGCAGGAGCACGCTGCCTCCTTAAAGCAGCTCCTCACCTAAAGCACCAGCTCCACAAGAGACCCTCCTCTCCCCCCCTGGACCACCTGGGCTCCCTGTGGGGAGGTTCAAGCACTTGGCTGTCAGGTGCTGGATGCTCCCCAGTGCTGGAACCCAGGACATCCCTCTGGGTGCCCTGGATGGCCTGTGCCTCTGGCAGGGTCTCAGAGATCCTGGCAGGGGCTCAGAGCCCTGGAAGGACTCCAAAGACACTTGGGAATTCAAGAATAAAGATAAAAATTCTTATATGAAGAATAAAAATTCTTCAAAAATTCTTATATGAAGAATTACAAGTCACAAAAGTTTGAGCAGCATAACAGTAGTTGTCACAGGGTGAAAAGTAGAATTTTGGGATTTTTAGAACACGGGTTTGGAGTCCCAAGATGGAGGAATTTGGGCGTTGTCTGTCCTTCTTCTATAGCCTTTCTAACCTCCATGTTCTGGGTGATGGTGGCACTTTTAGATTGGTTTAGAATAGAAGTAGACAGTCTAACACAGGTGATAGCTATTGGAAAATAATCATAAATAAAGTACACATAGTCTGTAGTATAAAAGACAACACCAGCCCCGAAGGTGGGGAGTGTGCCCGGTGTGTGCCTGCAGATCAGACCTCTGCAGGTCTGAGAGAAAATATTGTAGATAACAAATAATAAACAACCTTGAGACCGAAAGCCAACATTTTTGACTCGTTCTCTGACAGCCAAGACTGGATTGGAGGAAAAGAGACTTTTAACATCAGTCTCAGGATCGCTGTGATCCAGAAAAGGTCGCGAGACCCCAGTGCCAGCACAGTTTGTCACCTCCAGCTCCCGTTCAGGAAGGGCTTTTCGGGCAGTGCCCACCCCTCCTGCACACTGCCAGTGCCCCCAGGCACCCACCAAGGGGCAGTGCTGGCTCTGCAATGCTCCCTGCAGCACTGGGTTTGCATTTGTGCTGCACCTCAGCTGCACAGCACGGGGACACCCAGTCCTGGGGACACCAGGGCTCCCAAACCTCGCTGAATTCAGTCACACTCCCAGGACATTCCAGTCTCAGAGAGCTGGAAAAAGGTTGTCCATAAATAATTAGGCTGGGTTTTTTTCATATTTTAGTGATCTGTGGAAACATTCCTCCTTTAGCCTTCTGAAATTCTCCCATCAGTCAACAAACAACACTGAAAGAAAACCAGCTTATTTTCCTCACCTGAGGATGCAAGGAAGGCAGTAGGATATACAATATTTTTGTCTGCCATATCCTTCTGTTTGAGCTTTTTTTTTTTTTTTTTTACCACAGCAATCTAGAATTTAATTTCTGGACAGGACTGTATGGTGACCAGCACAACATTGCTCACAGAAGAAGAGGCAGTGAATCACTATTTCATAGAACACATTTACATTTTTATTTTGTCATCCTTTCTCTTGCAATTTCTCCCCAGAATTAAGGCAATCCTCTCATTTATTATACTGCAGTTATTCCCAAGGAATGTCTGTACTGAAATACAGGATTAATCAAGTATTAGCCAAAATGCAATTTAACCACAGTTAGGAATTCAGGAGGGCCACAGACACTGCACCCTGAATGTTCCTGGAAAACCTAAGTTCATCTATTTTACATAACCACAGAGTTTTGTGAGACAGAGGACACCCATTAGGAGGTTTCCCTGCAAATATTCCAGTTTTTCGTGTGTTATCTTCTTTTTGCCTGCTCTCAGGCCTATATATTCCAAGATACTGTGTGCTTACCACTAACCCACAATGCAACAATGATCATCATGTAAAAGTGTTATCAGACAGCACAATTTTCCTTTCCATTGAATTAATCCAAATATCTACAGTTTTATTCCTTTGTATTACACTAACGGCACTGTTTCTTTGCTGTTAACACCCTTCAAATACCTCTAAGCCTTCTGTTCTCCTTTAATCATCAATTTAACAAAAAAAAATAAAAGGGTCTTTTAGTCCTGCTTCATAAACAATCCATTATTCTGCCTCATGAAAACTGTGGGTTTCCTCTGCACTGGATGCAATTTATCATCACCTTTCTGATAACCTGGGACTTACTGCTTCTATCTCACAACAGAATTAAGCACAATAATGAAGGAGTAAATATGTCAACAGTGTTTGAAGTCAAAGCACAGAGAAAAGGCCTGAAACTGTCAACAAATGATGAATCCCAGCTTGGACTCCAAGTCAAATAAACCACTTTCTGACTGACTGCATCACCATCACCATCCACACCCCTGAGGATGAGGGATAAAATCCTGCCAGGCTTCTCCAGAGTGGGCCCAGGAGGCAGCAGGGTGATCCACAGCACAGGAGAATGAGCAAATTGCACACCCAGAAATGCATCAGCTCCTCAGGGCACTTCATCAGGGTGGGGGCTTTAACTGCTCATTTCCTAAAGAATGAAATAAAGGGCCCTGATCAGTGCACCACCTGCAGGAGTGTGGGAAAGGAGATATCGGTGGGGACGGGGGAACACCTGGCTGAGGTGTTTGCAACAGGGCTGGTGAGGCTGCTGAAGCTCAGGCCTCACTAAGAGGAGAAAGCTGCATTTCAGGGCACCTAAAACAACCCCTGAGGTTATGAGGTGTGTCAGAAGATGGTTAATAAACATTCTGAAGGTCCTCACAGCAACTCTGATGGCCCACAGGACACTCTAAGAGGCACCTAGCGAGTCAGAACCCGTTTGGTTCTGTGACTACGGACCTTTGGAGAAAGGGAATTTCACCGTGTTTCACTGCAAAGAGCCTTGCTGGACAGTGTCCCCAAGAATGGGGTGGACATAGCTCTTCTGTGCTTATTCAGTGTTCCTGTTCCCCCCTGCTCCATGCCAGTAACACTGCAGGACTTTGCATGTAAAATTTGATGTCTCCCCTGCGGGAATAATTCACTGAGCAAACAGATAACTTGGAACAGATACATCCAAATAACTCTGAAAATCTGGGCTCCATTGCAGTGGGACTGATTCCATTCAAATCCTAGGTAACCTCTCAAAGATACACACTGTGTTATAAATTGGAAGCTTTTAAAATACAGTAAAAATTGTTTACATAAAGCAGGATTAACAGTCTTGCATTCACAGAAGATTCTCACAAGCTGATCCAATGCTATTTTTGAAGCCTACTTTTGAGAGGACAGCAACGACAGCCATAACTTCTCTGGCACTGGAGAAACAACCTCAGAGCTGACAGTGATGACAAACAATAGTTTCAACCAGCAGTTTATCAAACTGTCCTGCAAATGGATGCAGGAAAGATCACAGAGATCTGACACCCCCTCAGCAACGCTGACAGCAATTCAGCCCTGTTTGCATTACTGAAATTGTTTCCAACAGAGACCCACAGCCAACAGCCACTAACCACTTTTAACTCCAAGCTAAAAGTGTTTCAAATTTAAAAAAATATGGGTGTCTAAATGCAATATACATTTATCACTCCTTTCAAATTGTAATTCCCACTTTTATCTCTTTAGCATAGGGAGCAGTCTTTAGTTTGGGAGAAATGAGGTATTTCATTTTAAGATTATTAGGTCCCCTTGTTATGACTTTATATTAATCAGCTTAACAGGGAATAGTTTGCTCAAATCAGCATTTAGCATTGCAAACCTAAAAATATCTGTGATGCAGACTCCTTAAAAGATTAAAAGCGTAGTATAAGCAAGATGTGCATGATATTACCATAGTAGGAAAAAAAAAAAAGTAAAAATTCAAGGTATATGTAAACAGAAGTCAGAAGATTATCATATGGGGAAAGTGTATTTAAAATGTATTTACTAATAGCATACAAATAATGACTAATTTCTTGGGCATATGTAACAGGTATTCATTTCACACTCAAAAAAAAAAAACCAGACCAAAAACCAATTTTTCTCTGAATCTTCTGAAACTCACACCCTCTTCAGTGAAATAACAAATGTACCTTCCAGGGAAGGGTGTATTTTCAGCACCACTGAACGATTTCAGCAATTGGCACCCAGCTGAGCTGCACCCTTGTCCTGTGAGGAGCCTGACTGTGTCCCTGAAACAGTGAAATATTCACTGAAAACAGGAAGGCAAGTCCCTCTGGGAGGCTGTGGGCACACAGGCAGCACACACCCCCCTGCAGCACCTGCCTGCTCCACTCTGCTCAGGTGAGCAGCCAGGCAGGGGCAGGACACCTTCAGAGCCTGACCCACACCTGAACAGGTTTTCCCACCTGCTCCAAAGGAACTGAGTAGGAGAGAGAGCCTGGGGCTCAGGTCAGGAGCAGGACAAACTGAAAGGATGCCTTACTACACGTGGTGGTAAGGTTTGATTATTGCTCTCCCTCCTTAGGTAAACAGCCCCCCTTTAATCTGTTTTGTACATCTAATGGCCAATTGTTATGATAATTCCTTTGGTGACTGTGCTTCAGTCAAAAAATAACGTTTATTGAGCAAAGGGTACAAATAAGATAAACACTTATGGGTTGAGCCTGTGTAAATATTTATCTTCTGAAACACAGTGAGAACACAGGCATGAAAACAGCAAGAAACATCAGGATGGCCCTGTAGGACACATTTCTAAAAGTGCAAATGGCATGTTTACTCTGTACTGGTTGTAAAACCTCTTCAAACATCAGTCACTGACCCTCTTTTGCCACACTCCAAGGCAAGGCTGAGCAGTGTCCACTTTAAATGAGGCAAAAGAAGGTGGGTCCTGCCACTTGTATTTCCCACTGATGCCAGAAGGAAATGCCTGTGGTGCAAACTCTGCTGGGTGATTTGGTGATTCTCCTCCGAGCACCACCTCTGCCACCAAGGCCTGATTCTGCACCAGCTCCAGGCACTACTGAGGCAAAACTCAATAAAATTCCCTGTCTCTCAGATTCCTTTGCAGTCAGCTCCTGAGTGCTGCCCAGAAGTGTTCACCCATTCCATCTGCAGCCACCCTTCTATTCCCAGGGAGAGGAGTGAGGCCCCTCTGCAGCAGAGAGCATTTCTGCCTGGCGAGGTGTCAGGCGCTGCACCTGCACAAACTGAGAGCACCAACCAGTCCTTGTGGAGAAACTCCTCTCTCCATGGCAACTGCAATATTGCTCTTGCCTCCTTAACCACTCCCTCAGTCCTATTCCAGGCTGGGACAACATCACAGCTGAACTGTGACCCCCAAGGTAACACCTAATTCCCACTGTAAAATACTGCTCTAATTCCAGAGTGGTTGTACCTGGGGTAAATCAGATACAGGTCTTGGTGGTTTGAGGCAATGGGAACTTGTGAAGGGCCAGGTTAGCAATTCCCAGCTTGAATTATGCTATCAGATACGACTTATTAGCAGGATTTCAAAAAGAAAAAGGAGTAATTCAGACCGGGAAAACAGTGATGTCCTTGACCACAAAAGCTCCCATCAGGATGCTTTGCCTTGCAGACCATTGTTCTGCCTTCACTTCCTTCTGTCTTCTCCAGAGGTTACTGGTGCACAGGCCTTTGCACAATGCAATTCCTGCAGTGGCTGACCTGAATGTAAAAACATTCCAAAGAATGTTTAAAATGACTGAGACACCCCAGCCATCTCTGTTCACTTCAGAGACTCCTTGTACAGCACACCTCCTCAAATAATGACTTCACTGAAGCATAAAGGGCCTGGAGGATGAAATGCCTGTCACATTCACCTATTTTTCCTGCAGGTGACACTGAACTAACAAGCACACTCCTTCAGTGAAGCCATCAGAGTGTTCCACTCCGAGTCTTGGATCCCTTAATGGAATGAAATGGCACTGAACCTCACTTTGAGCATGTGGGAGATGGACATCTGGAATTAACAGAGCTGGAAAGGGTTCTGTAGTAGGAACTGAAATGGCAGCATTCACTGGGGGGGAACACAAAAAAATCCAAGAAATCCAGTTACTCCATGTTCTTGAACACATATCTGCTTTGCTGGGACCTCTCTTCAGGCTCCATATTCACCAGCTGTGCTTCAGAATCAGCTCCCCAGAGTTTGCTTTTGATCCTTTACTGGAAACAGACCTGTCTCTCAGGGACATTGCCACCTCCTCAAAGTCCTACAGGTCTTCAGGGATTACTCAGTGCTTCAGGTGCTCTCCAGAGTGCTCTGCACAACCCAGGCTTTTACCAGGGGAAGCAAATCCATCACAAAAGAAGTGTGTGCTTAGAGCCTTCCCCCCTCTTTTACCCTTTTCAGGGAGTCTGCTGGAGCATTTCTCCTCTCCTGCAGCTTCTTTCCAATATCTGACTCACTAAACACATCTTCATGCTGCAGTGGCTGCTGTTCAGACAATCTGCATTGTCACCTCATCCCAAAAACCACATGAAAATCCAGGGTCTCTGCATGGCTCCACCTAAAAGTGAGCTTAAAGCTGAGAAAGGCAAGCAGCTATACAGCAGGGAGGGACATCTAAAGAAATAAGTACATACAGAAAATAAAGTAAAACCAAACAAACCAAAGCAAAAACCCCACAGGGCAGCAGCAGAGCAGTTCCAGCATATTGTGAAATGCAGATATATTCCTAGAAACAGTACTGTGTATGAAACCTGAAATGAGTTAAACCATTAAAAAGTGAACTGTCTAATTACTGGGCAGTTGTTCGGACAAAGAAACCCAACAATTTTATCATGTGAATGTGGTACACTTCAGAGGATGGGCAAAGTGGTGTACACTCTCTCTTTTCACAACCTTCCTTATGGCTGGACCTCTGTATCCATTCCCTGAAACACACAAGCCCTTCCAAGAGCCAAGCACTGCAGGGCTTGAAAAACTGTATAAAAACTGAGTTTCAGATTTTCAGACACGGGAAAATGTTATGCTGTACCATCCAAAAAATTTCAACTTTGCTCTCATTCTACCCACCTATTCCTTTATTTAAAAAAAAAAAAAAAAAACAACTGTCGAAACCTCTAAGTAGAGTAGAGAAATAAAAGAACATGAAGTACTCCACAGGTGCCATTGGCGCATTAATCTGCTTCAACTAAGAATGGTCAGTGTCTCATCTTGCATAAGTGATTCCTATTAAAATGTGTACCTGAGGTCCAAACTAGGGAATTTAAAAACAAACCAACATTCATTTGCAAACAGCTAGCAGCAGCCAAGTGGTTCCACTTGCATGTGTGAGTTTAGATAAGCATATGGAATGCAAAGCTTTGGTTCAAAGGCAAATAACAATTCACGGCAGAAGCGTCTATTGCACCACCCCTCCTCCCTGAATCCAGACACTAAATCACGAGTACTGCACGTGTTTGCCTGTTACCATTAGCAGTCCAAAGTGCTTCAGAACCCTACCCAGACAATTCTTCTATCAGCATATCACTGATCACAAACCAAGATTTCACCACATCTGATTTTTATAAACCCACATCCCCTTAATATGTCAGCCTCAGTCCTGCTAAGTAGAAAACATTTTTAAACAAACATGCAAACCCAAAGGAAGTACACTAGGACAGAATGATGCTGTTCAGAAAACAATAAATTAGTGTAATGATGGGTGTACCTTCTTGTGGAAAACACTGCAGAGGCCTCTCTCCAAATCTGGCAGCTTACAAAGAAGATTCTGAATCTGACCAAACACGCTGGATTCTGACAGCAGAATTTCAGACACAGCATCAAGCCGGGCATTTATTTCACTGCAAAAGAAGAAGATCAATAATTAAAGCTTGTGTTTCTCTGAGGGGACGGGGCAGGCAGTGAACCTCTTCCTCTGGTTTGTTTTGGGTTGATTTGTTTTAGTCTTTGACTAATGCTACATCCTCACGAGTAGCAGAAGAACTGAGGAATGCAGAGAATCTGGGGATTTCATTCCAAAAAGCCAGATCCTGGCCATGAGCTCATTCTGCCCTGTCTGTGCTCACAGGACACACTTCAGTGCCCAATTCTGCACGTGTTCCTGGTGGCACTAACACTGAACCCCGAGTATTCCACCCCACATGTACAGACAAGTGCCTGGAGGACGGGCAGAGGGATTGGAGCTCACACTGCACCCCATGTGCTTTATCCAATTTTCTAATTTTTATCTTCACTCCAGCAGGCTGTAGACACCATTCTGCCCCCCTGTCTGACCCTGACCAGTGAGTGGTAATTACCTGGATCAGCACTGTGTTGGTTTTTCTACCTTTTTTTTGCTAAAACCTGTAACATTTGTCTCCCTATTTCAGGACTGAAGTCAAGGAAACATCCTCCTGAAGTGAGGAAACACTTTTTTAATGAGAAGAGGCAGGTTCCTTACAGCCATACTCTTAAAAGAAAAGGGCTGCAGAAATGCACAACTACCACCAAGTTTCACCCAGGTTTTTACAGAGTCTCCTCTGTATCCTTCCAACATATCCATGGGCTGGCTGCAGATTGCAGAGGTAACTTAATTTCTGCTTTCTATGCAACCACATTGCCTTCCTGGGAAGTACTTTCCCAGGAAGTAAAAAAAAAATTGCTATCTAGGGAAGTGCTGAGACTGGGGGGGTCAATGGGTGTACCCAAAGCCCATCCACCCAGGCAGTTCAAGGAGAAATCAGTCCTTTGATGCAGACACTCCACATCCCACACAAGTGTGTGCAAAAGCAGCCCAGCCCACATTCTCAGGGACCAGCAAGATGCCCAGGCAGCACAGAGGGATGGGAACTAAGGATGCAATCCAAATTTAAGATTTTTGGAAGATTGCCTGCCTTGCCTGTGGCTTTTACTGCAGAGGTTTCAGGCCAGTTGCCAGTGTGGCTGCTCATAAATAGTGTCCATGAGGAAATCAAAGAAATTAGGCACCTCCAGAGGCTGCAGACATTACAACAGTCCAGCAGTCAGAGGCCTCTGGCCCTGAAGTCAGCTGAATCTAAGAGTCCTTGAAATTTTATTGCACTTCATGTGGAAGGGGAAATCATGCCTGGGTGTGCTCTCAGCTAAACACAAACCTAACAGCTCCCACGTGCCAGGATTGTTTCAGTGTCATACTGCTCCGTGCCAGACAGCAACACCAGCTGCTCACCTGCCACAGACAACACCCTGATCCCCAGAGCAGCCTTGCTGGCACACCTGGGGCAGGTGCAGCTGCCACACTGGCAGGGACAGCCTCTGCTGCTGGGTCTCACTGCCACCCCTGGATGGGACAGACCCTCTGACAGCACCACAGCACTCACCACTCCCCAAAACTGGGGTTTATCCCCAAGGAAAAGGGTTTTTCCCTGAGGAGAGCAGGAAGGTCAGACCTGGCAGGCACTGCTGCTGCAGGTCACAAGAACACCTGACCCACTGCTCCAGCAATGCCAACAGGCACATTTTAAAAATCTCTCCCATTCCTGTGGGCAGCCAGGCGCCTTGGAAGCAGCTCCCACTGACAGCAGGGTGACAGGGAGGAACCTGAGCAGGGCTGACACCAGTGGCAGAGCCACAGAACACCCTGAGCACACAATGCCACCAAACAGCTGCAGTGATGTCCTGAGGGGTCAGTGCCACCACCCACAATCCCATTTTCAGGGAGAACTACTGACTGTATGTGACACCCTGGAACACTTCTCCTCCACATGAGGGAGTACTGAACTGTTACATTATACACATATGTACCTTACTGTCACAGACATATTGTATGAAAAATCCCTTTGCCAGGATCTTTTCTCCTGAGCAGCTGGGAAGCTTCAGCTTTTCCCTGTTTTGCTGCTGTGGAATGTGATTTGGAGAACTGTTCACCCAGCATGTGAAATTGGTTTTACTTGATGGCCAATAACAGCCACCTGTGTCAAGGCTGTGAGCAGTCACAAGATTTTGCTATCATTCTTTTCTATTCCTTTCCAGCCTTCTGATGGATCCTTTCTCTCCATTCTTTTTAGTATAGTTTTAGTACAGCATTATAATACAATATCATATCATATCATATCATAATACAATAAATCAGCCCTCTGAAACATGGAGTCAAGATTCTCATCTCTTCCCTCGTCCTGGGACCCTTGAACACACCCATACCTTACAGAAGATAAAAACCATTATTTTTCATTATTAAAAAGCACTGTAAGCAGCAGAAGTCTTGTTAGTTAATTTAAACCGCACTATTACTATGTGGCCAACTGGAAACTGGCAGTAATATGTAAAATAGATGCAGATATTTGAAAAACTCCCCCCTCCAAAGCTTAATCTGCACTTTAATCATCCTCACATATGGCTGTGTTAGTGGAGCTCCAGTAATCTAAAACTAAGCATGCATACAGTTTTTCTCCTTTAATCCCACCAATAAGAAAGGAAAATGGCATTCAGTACCAAGTGACCCATTTTTTTCCACCTGTAAAGAAAACCTAGTGGGATTCCTATTTCAATTTTCAGAAAGTACAGCTAAGAATTGTCTAAAACACCATATATCCATCAGGAAGGAAGGACTGGGACGAGATACCATAAAAACAGATTATGAACTTCAAAGTATGCTTTTAAACATCAAATATTTCGATATTTAATATATAAATATTTAAATTAACAAACATTTTATTGAGTGCCAATGTATAAATATATGTACTGCACTGATCAGTTGCTAAGCCATCTCAGAAGGAATTTGTTCTTCACTGCACAGTTTGGGGCTGCCAATCTCTGCATGGTCTGGAAAAGAGTTCCCCCACCAGAAAACCTGGATCTAACATTATGCAGAGAGACCCAACAGCCAGCTAAACTGGCTACTACTTCATGCTGCATTTAGGTGCAATGTTAGCCTGTTCTTTCTCATCTGTATTAACCATGTCAGCAACGTGAGCTTTATCCAATTTTCCAAGCAATGTTCTGTGGAATAATGTAACATAATTCAGTTGACTAAAAGCAATACTCTTACTTCTGCCATACCCTCCATCTAAGAATAGCATCATTAATACAATACTAAAATCACTTTTCAGTGTATTTAAACATAACAAAATCTAACTGCAGAATTGTTATTGCAGTCATTTAAAAGAACTACTTGAAGTGAAATAATGAGCTACTCCCCTGCATTATTCTGCTGCCAAATAGTGAACAATACAGAAAATTAGAAAATGCGAAGAAGATGTTTGAATCCTGAACTAAAAATTATTTTGACAGAGCAGAAGGCTGCAGACACGAAAGCATTGCACTGAATTAACATCTGAGCAGCCTAAACTGGTTGCTGGTGAGGTAACAGAGATCTGCTGGTCTCTCCTGCAGCAAAACAAACCTGACATTTTTAGATGTGATAATATATCTTTACATTTAAAGCAGAGTGAAATTGATAATGTAACTGTTACGTAAGAGCTAAGGACATTTTCATCTATGTGAAGTATTATTTAAATACAAAGTAAATAAATACAAATTTATCAGAAATCTCTTAACCTATGCTAAATGCACACAGTATGAATTAATTCATCATACTAAGGACATAACTCAAGAACAGTGTATACAATTAAGATTATTTTATTAAATCCATTCTAGGACAACAGTGATGTGCAGAACTGTCAGTCACAAGAATTCAACCCCTTAAAAAAACATAATTAAGGATATGAAACAACAAACATTGCTTTCCATGGACTGTGGTATCTAAATCAAAGCCTAACAGCCTCCTAACTGCAGCACTGCAAGGAATGAAAATGTATCATTTAAGTTACTTATGTATTAAGGGGCTTTTTCGGACCTCCCCTCAGACCAAGGCTGACAAACGAAGACTTTGGATGAGCTGATTAAGTTCAAGACGATGTTAAATGGTACAGAGTGTCCCCTGCTTCGGACCACTCCTTTGATGACAGGCAATTAATGCCACCAAAGCCCTGGCAGAATTACCAGCGTGCAGTCCATAAACTCAGCATGCCCTTCCAAGGAACAAGCAGAAAAAGCCCTGGGGGCCAGGGGGATGAAATCCCCAGCACGGACAGGCACCTGCTGGCAGAGCCAGCCAAGGCTGCTGAGGCTGGAGCAGGGGCAGGGATGCCCTTTTCCAGGACAAACATCCGTGCTGTGCCTGCTGGAGACCTCCAGAGCACAGCAGCGAGGTCAGGGAGCAGCAGGGTCAGCACCACCCGACAGCCCACACAGCTCTGGACAGACTGCCTCCCGTACCTGCGTTGCACAGACAGCCAGGAGCTCCCCTGCAAGGCAGGGGATGCCAGCACAAAGAGGTGCCTGCAGGCAGGGGGGCCCAGGTGTGACACCCCAGGGCCCAGAGACCCCACAGCTGATGGGAACTGGAGCCAGGAACATCACAGTGACCCCTCCGTGCCCTCCCTCCTCTCCCCCCTGGCATCCACCTCCCTCTCTCTCCACTCTGGTCAAACCCACTGCTGTGTGCTCATTCCTCTCAGGAGGACCAACTTCCCTGACAAGTGTGTAATGAAGATTACTAATGAAGACTGCTAATTACTTATGGAGATTTGTGCCCTTCTGTGGACCCTCCGTCCTTCCCTTCACCACGAGCCCCTGCCCATCCTGGGTGCTCCCTCTCCCTCAAGGCTGGGATGCCACCCTTACCCCTGCCTTTTTGCCTAAGTGCTGGCTGAGCTAGAAACTGGCTCAGTTATGGGATGAATTTGTTAAATTTTGGTGTGAGCGCTGGAATTTTATCCATTAGCACCAATGACATAGTACAAACAAGGGTAGTTATAAATAGTGCAGTGAAATTTAAGTGAAACCTAAAAAAATTAGGCATCCTTCTGAATCTGTTCACTTGTTTTACAAGTAATTTACTCCCAAAACTCCTGATGTCTCCTCTCCAGAGAGGTCCAACAGGAGAGGACAATCTCCCTGAATGGATCTCAAATACTGAGCAGCAGTACACAAGCACCCTGAACTTTAGCTTCACATCTGTTAAAAGAACATCCACAATATGCAAATGGCAATCAAACACGCTTGTTTATGTTCATACACAACATATTTCAGCTATTTGTGCCTAAAAAGGGAACAATTAGCTACTTTAGCCAACATGAATGAATGCCTGATTGCTCCATTTATAGGGAATTAGACACAGCAAAGGGACCAAAACACAGCTAAGCAAAAATGAATCAATACATGTGATGATGCTGCAATCTTTTTCTTTCCTACAACAATTTTGAGATCTCAGGCATATGCTGTAACCTGCATTTGTGCATTTTATACTAGCACTGATTCTATAAAATTGTTATTCTTAGGAGGAAAATTTAGCCCTGCTGTAGGATCAGTGGATTTTATTCACAAATAACTGCTGGGGGAAAAAAAAATCTTCTAATCCTGCTCTGGATGAAGATGGTATCAAATGGGAACCAGTTTAACTCCAAAATAAGATGGGACAAGGACATTTAGACAGTTTGTTTTACTGCCCTGATATTTTAATTACGAGAACAAGGACAAAGTCAAACTTGAAAGACTTTCTTTTAGAATTATACTTTGTATATAGAAGTATAAATAAAGCAGCACTCAGGACATTATTTTATATTACAAAAGACACGTCATTGCCAATCTCACTGTAAAGGGACCCTCCTCTTCCCAGTTCTACAGTATATATCCTCCAAGCAAGTCATGTTGCATTAGTAATGCCAATTTACACTTCCTCCTCTTCAGGAGTAGGTAAGGAACTGTCTGTAGTCCTGAACTGTGCAGTTCTGAATTTGCTGCACTGTCAGTCCTTCTGAGCTCCTGTGGACAAAGCATATTCAGACTAACAGTAATTATCAATACCATCCTACAAGGCTTTAATATTATAAAAGCATCATCTCATCCACAACTGGAAGAAACAGGGCACAAAGTATATTGGAATCCCAGGGAAAAAATGGAAATCCAGTCTTTGAGAGCTAATTAAAATTTTGGTTTCTCTGAAGCACAAGGGAAAGGTTGACATGTTTTTGGCAACCGTCTAAACAGATACAATTTTCTCCTTTCTTAAGATTTAAACATCAGCTTTAACTAAAAAAAGATCAGGTTATCTTGGCTACAAATAAATGCAGGCACATCATATGTAACACCAAAAATCCAACAGTGACAAAACAATATTGAAGAAATACAATCCAGGCACTTGTGGGTCGCTCAGTCTGCTTAAACTACTTCAAGCATGAAAACACCCCAACACGTGTAGAGAACACCCCAAAGAGAGAGATTACTGTGCAAACTGGTATGTTCATATCACACACCCTTCCAGTTTATCTCACACACATCCCTAAGCTTCTAAAATTTGGCATTAGAAACTCTTCTAATTCCAAGGAGGCATTTTTGCAGCAGAGGACAACAGCAGCCTGGTTCTCCCCAGTTCCACAGCAAGGTCTCTCCCTCCTCCTTGGCACCAGAAATCACTTCTCCAGTTTTGAACTCCTTCTACAACTCCAGCCAACCTTGACAAGGCTGTGTGCTTGATAAATCCAGAAAACAGATTTCCTAGGAATTGTGCAAGGAATCAACAGCTGAGCAAGGCACAGACACAAATTAATGCCCAGCCAGAGAAAGGATGCAGTGTTCATTTGTTTATTTGTCTGTTTGCACTGCAGATGGGCAATCAGCACTCCTGACACCTGGGGAAGGGAAAGGCAAAGAAGAGGCTGGGAGGGAAGGAAGGAGGCAGTGAGTAACCATGGACAGCACAGAGACAGGGAAGGACACATTCTGCAGAGGTCAGCTTTCAGACTGGTCATGTGCAGGGCAGTTGCATGTGCAACATCCAAAATAAACAACAAAACAAGAGATTAAAACCAGAGCTAGCTTTGCTCAGCCAGGCCCATGTGAACCTTATCTTTCTCCTCCTCATGTAGGTACTGAAGAAGCAGTGACTTTGACATCAGTCTCAAGGATTCAGAGATCTATTTCCCATTAGGAAAGAAATTATTTGTAACTGTTGCACTGTGATAATTCACTTGTGGGGAATTTTGGAAGGAATTTCAGATGGGATCTTTGAATTGTTTATAATGATGTGGTTTACTTTTCTTATCTTTCACATGGGCAGGAAGGGTGAGTTCAGCTCACATCTTCACCATGCGGCTCAGAAGGTCACAAGACCCTTAGTTACAAGATCTTTTAAGGATTTATTGACCAGTAAAACACTGCCAACAAGGATATTTATGCTTTTGACCCAATCCTTAAATATTTCATCTTATGGACTCATGCTACAGTGTGAGCTTTCCTAGCCAATCATGTTATGGCACACAAACCTGTAATGCTGCATTCTAAATCTCCTTGTTTACCTCTGTAACTACTTTAATTTTTTCTATATCTTAAACTCTAAAACTCTAAACTTTGCTTTCCTTAATGTGTCTCTGTTTTAAACTATAAATCCACATTCTCGCTTCTAGCACCTGAGTTTTGAAGCCTTTTCCAAGGTCTCACACAAATCCTGTGTTTAATTCTCAGCTCTGGCTTACAGGCCCAAAGTTCTGAGAGCTCCCTGCATTTCAGCTTCTAGCACTGCACACAACACTGGATGCTGAGAGCTGTCCTGAGCCCCTGGCTGCTCTGGTCCCTTTCCTGCTGGAACCCCGCTGCCTGAGTGGGGACAGCAGCCTTCCCTCACCCCCAAATGCTCCAGGCCACCTTCTCCTTCTCTTCCACTTACAGACACCAGGTGAGAAAGGCACTTGATGGAACTTGGATTTCAGAGGTAAGATAACACTTCTATAACCCACAAATACCTAAAAACTTCTGCAGAAAAACCACCTTCCTCATTCCTCCTAAAATGCTCAGTTGCTAGAGACTGATACACTCTGATCTCATTATCTTTGTGTACCCAGGTGAGTAACTGAGGGCACTACACACCTCTTGGTTAAACTTTTGTCTGCCATTTCTTTTTTTCCCAAATGTACACATCTTGCCTCTGCATGTATTGCATCACTGATGATTTAAAGAGTATCTTCAAGTTTGCCCAAATGAATCTGTACACATTCCATCTTTATTCACCCTAATGTATGGTTTCTTCACAGGAAATTTCATCATCATCCCAAGTAATTTTCAACTCTAAGGCATAAAGCAGTAATTGCACCCTCTCACTTCTTGATACACTTACTCACTGCAGATGCAGTACAGGAGCCTTACTTCCTCTGAGAAGGTCACTCCAGGAGGCACAGGTGAATTGCAATTACGAAATGTTCTCTGAGTGCATTTGTGTGCATTACTGGGAACAATATTACCAGATGCCTGATGCACTAACTATGTAAAATTACAACTTAAGACTCAGAAAGGGAGAAGTACACAGAGCAAAACAGCTTTTTTAGCTTCAAGTAGTACTGAGGAGCACCATCACCTCCAGCCACAGCAGCCTGAAAATGCCAAGCATCACTCTTCAGAAGCAGGAAGGAGCAGAGGGGTAAGAGGAGGAAACAAAACCACGACCCTGTGAAGTTGGCTCTGCACTGAGACAAGGGAGAACTTTAAATATATAGGTGAACAAAGAGGGCCTGGAGTGCTGGGGAAGCAGTTTCTGCCTGCTGTGCTGGGTAGGAGGAGGAGCTCCATTTCCCTGTGGAGCGGGGGCTGAGCTGCTGCCCCACGGGCGTGGTCACTCAGTGTGGTCACTCAGTGTGGCCAGCCCCGGGAGGAGCCCAGCCAGTCCTGCCCAGGGCCATCCTCAGTGCTCTGGCTCCCTCCACTGACAGCTGCACACACACACCCGGCACGTCTCCAGGGCAGGGAGGGAAATAAACTGATTTATTTACATTTATCCCTGCAAAGCAGCCCCGAAATTCTACCTAAATGCTTTTCATGACTCGATGCCCTGGTTAACTCCCATGCTGTTTAGGATGGCTACATCAAAAGCCTTTGGAAGTTGGAGAGATATACGAAAGCTATTATCAGAAGAATTTTTTTTAGAAAAAAGGGCCACTGAAATTAACTTATTAGAAAAAGGATAATAAGAAAATTAAGTACAGTGTTTTAAACACAGTACATATGGTCAAGGGGAAAAAAAATGCTTCTGAAGAAACAGTTGTAAATTACCAGCAACAGCAAGATGCTAAAACTGGTATATCTCACTATTTAAACCTGTCAAAAAGTAATGGATATTAAAACTGCCTAATTTATTTTCAACAGAAAAACAGAGGGGAAAAATACTGTCGATAACCAAGTCATTGGTTATGTATGCTACAAGTGAATGGAACAAAGTGACAACTTCAATGAACTCTACATTGACAATGGTCAGGAAACACATATTCAAATGAATGGATCCAAAAATTCAAACTGTGGGGGTGCAAATGCAGCACGTGGGCACAACACTGGTATTTACCACACATTCAACCACAACACTCAAATCGAGTCTGCCAAGAGAAATCAGAAAAGATGGACTCTATTTCAAAACTGAGACAAGTGAAAACCAGCATAATACTGCTAAAAAAACACATTTCTAAAGCACTGATAAATCAAGCACAGGTTAAAATACTGGAGTGGCCAAATAATCATCATCTTTAAGGATTAATAAAAAGGAACCCTCTCCTGTGCAATACCTTGTATACAGGGATAACAAAAGCATCCACAGCTACTTTAGAAGAAATTAAACACATCAGGGATGTAAATACTTGTGAAGCAAGGAAGACATCCAACATTAATTGCAAGTTCAGGAACAAAACAACCTCCAATCCCAGGTCATCCTCATTCATTGGCTGAAAAAGGGTACAGAATTAGAATGGTGCCCACTCTGATTTCTGCAGAGGAATTCCTAACTTGGTCCAAACCCACTGCTATTTATCTGAGCCCAAAAGAGTTTAACTCCTTCAAACTCAAATATAACACCCACCACTTGTATTGTGTCATTTGCTGCGCAGACTCTGCTGCGGATCTCAGGCCCTCTGGATACACAAATTCACTGGGCATACTCAGTATCACAACTAGAAAACAGAGTTCAGTCCAGGATAAGGAACCACCTCACCTCAGTTTCAGAAGGGGCTGGGTCACCCATTTCTTCAACCTTCGACGTCCAAATGAAGTTTTAGTATGATCCAACACCCAGAGCAGGCTTCCTTTTGTCTTCATGTCAGTCTGAAATAACGAAAATAAATTAATTATTTTTACCTGGTCTGTCAGTTTTGCAGTGGGAGGATCTTCATGTCATTCAAAACATTGTGTTTGGGCCTTAAGATATGGCAACTGTACATTCACTATCAATTTCATTCATCAACAATGCCTTACATGAAGAACCTCCAGGAGTTGTACAATACTTAAGTATGTTCTTCCTTTAGCTAGAAAATGGTTTTTAGGAAATGACCAGGATAAATTAAGCAGTTAAAATAAGTCTGTGCATAAAGCTCTGAGCAGGAGCACAAAAACAAACTCTACTGCAGACATCACTCAACTGCAGTTGCTCAAGAAATTAAACTTCAGGAAAGTTCTTTATTAGTCAAAGTGCAGCAAGGTTCCTAACTCATATTAAAAGCTAGTACAGATTAACTTAATTTATGCTTCTTAAAATGTTATTGCCCTTCAGTCTGATGCCATTTAAAATAATTTAAGACTTATGGGTCAGATTTGCAAATCTGATAAACTTCAATGGGAAAATAAGTCACACAGCCATGAAAATCTCAGCATTTATTAAAAAAATGTTATATTTGTTCTTACCTGATTCTGTAAAATTTCAAGATTTTTCATTGTTGTCCCATTAATTGTCATGTATTCCGTTTCACTGGACAAGCGTTTGAAATTGCTGGGGAGAGGAATTTCAGATGTTGTATCTTAAATTTGGGCATGCGCACAACACTGAAACACTCTCAGGTTTCTCACATTAGAGAATTCAACAGCTTTGCAAATAAATTTTTAACAGTCAAGCAAGAAATTAAAATCTCTTCAAATAAATAAAAGAACTGAACACTAGTAGCTTCTTTTAACCTTCTGCTTGGGAAAATAAAATTTCCGACTCACTTCCCCATTTCCTACAATGACTCTGACAAAGCCCAGAACAAAATCCAGCCCTCCTGCTATCTACCCCTTTTGCACAAAGTGGTTAATTTATTTAGTTTACAATTTAGCAATGACAGGACTAACAATTAATATTTCAGGAATGGAACAAATTTTTAACACAACTCCTCACCAAAATATTGTATCAAAATACATATTTCTTTTTATTACTACTGCAAATTTAAACAGCTTGCAAGTGCAATTAAGGAGAATAGAAATAGGGGAGATTGAAACTATTTGATTTTATTTCAATATGAAATAACCATGACCAAAATTACTCGACTTTTTGGCACTCCTTAGCAGAACTGGATGAGACCAACCCAAAGGCTGTGTTGCTTTAGAATCACCATTAACAAAATACTGGTATTAGCTGTGCAATCATATTAGGCCTGACAATCATTTCAGTCTCAGACACACACACAGTAGTCAGGACTGTGAACTGCAATATCCTCACTAAATGCTTCTGACAAACCAAGTCACGATTGTCTGCGTTAATCATCCTGCTGACTGCCCTTTGCACAGAATCTAGGACACTCTTTGCTGTCCTAGACTAAGCAGAACCACTTGCTGGGCAAGATTTAAAGCAGTTTTACTTGACTTTTTTGACTCACAAAAAGTTTTTAGGTGCATTCAATTGTAAACCCTCTGGAAAAGTACTTGAATGCTCTACCTTTTCCTGTTAGACACACACAGCTGCATTGCTGCTACACTAAAAACAAGACCAGCACCAAAACTTTCAGAAATATGAAATATTCAGAGACTAATCTTATATATTTATGTCATATGCAGGTGTTTGGGCCTGCTACCAATTTTTTTCCTAAATAATGGGTCAAATTAGAAGTATTTTCCACAGAATTGTAAAAAAAGCAGCTTCAACTGAGGGCCCTCAAAAAGTTTAATGACAGCTTGGAAGTACAGCTGACTCAGAACTGTACCCATAGTCATAATTATTCTGCTTTGTGTGCTATTTCAGAAACCAAGGAAGTTGACCAGCAAAAGAAAACACTGGAGGCAAATCCAGCAACACTTTTCAAATTACACAATATTTTAAGCAACAAAACAATACTTCTTTTTATTATCCTCAGTCACAACAGCTGATGCTGGCAAAAATTAATTAGGAATGATTTCTGCTTGGCTCCCACTCCCTGCATGAAAAAACAAATCCCATCTGCTGTTCCAAAAGCAGCTTTCTGCACCCAGGACCAACTGCAGTTTCCCAGTTTGCCACTGCTCCAGCCTCTGGTCTCTTAAACCCAGCTGGGTGAGAGCCAAGCCCTTCCACCTGCTCTCCAAAGCCAAGAGGATGCTCTTGGGTCTCCCTGTCACATCAGAGCTTCAGGATTCTGGATTTTTCTGGTTCTGGTGCTGCCACATTTCTCCTCTCCTGGCCTTAGAGCAGCTAGCACAGGACACACTCTGCTCACAGCAGGGCTGCTCAGGAGTGCCTGGAGACAACTCACTCTTGCTCTGCACAGTGGATGTACTCTTCTTTCACAGTGTATTTACAGTTCTTCCAGATCAGACTAGCTGAAGTTGTTTTCACAGCATAAATATGTGTGTCTTACATTACCCAGGTGTTTTCTTTATCTGAGTTACTTCACCCTGCTATTAATCATGGTAATTGAGAGTTTAGAGTACATGAGTAACAGCCAAGATCAACTGCAGGATTTGCCCAACCAACAATTCCACATGTCACAGCACAGAACATGTTTTGCTTCCACCCACTCATCTTCCTTCAGCTTGGGATCAGAACTTGATAAAAGTGTGAAAAAAACCCCCACATTCTTTATAAGGTATTTAGAGACAAATGGTAGAGGAAGGTTGTAGGTAACTATTAAGTCAGGGCTGGTTTTGCAGCAAAGGTTTCAGCACAAGCCTGGTGTGAAATGCTGATGTGCTGCTGCCAGCCCTCCCTGCACTGCTGACCTTCCAGAAATCACCTGGACACAATCACGAGGCCAAAACTCCTCCTGTAGGTGACACTGTGACCCCAGCTTCAAAGCACAGCCCTGCAACACTCTGAGCACTCCAGCAGCACAAAACCCCAGCAATGGAAGCAGCTGGCAAATCCATAACAGGAGCGTGGCAGGGCAGGGTCAAGTCATCTCTGGGCTTAGAGGAAGGAAAAGAGTAAACAAACAGAAGCTTCCAGGGAGATTTAGGGAATCTTACAGGGAATACTCATGAGAATGCGGTTCCTGCTCACAAAATTACTTTTTCAGAGCAGGACCACAGGATGATGAGTGCGAAAAGGTTACTATTCTGATTCAGGACAGCAAAGCACATCCCCAGACTTCAGTTATTATGTGTAACCAGAGAAACTGAATAGTCTGTGTCATTTTTTCAGTACATAAGGGGTTTATAAAAAAAGAGTAGAGCAACTTTCTACACAGGCAGTTAGGACAAGGGGGAACAGCTTTAAACTAAGGCATGGATGGGATCTTGGGAATGAGGAATTGTTCCCTGGCAGGGTGGGCAGGCCCTGGCACAGGGTGCCCAGAGCAGCTGGGGCTGCCCCTGGATCCCTGGCAGTGCCCAAGGCCAGGCTGGACACTGGGGCTGGGAGCACCTGGGACAGTGGGAGGTGTCCCTGCCATGGCAGGGGTGGCATTGGAGAAACTTGAAAGCCACTCTGATCCCAACCAGTCTGGGATTCTGTGATTTTGCCCCTCGAGAGGCTTGCAGTGGATGGTGGTTTTAATGTGCTGTGTTCACTATTTTCTCCACAGGAGATAATACATATAGTTTCATACTTGGTATCTCAGCCTAAGTGAATGCATGTTGTTTAGATCAGGAACTTTCAACTACTTTAATTTTCCAAATCTCTAATGTTTCTGAGTGAAGCTGCAAGGCACCCTGAAAGCAACAGATTTTCTTTGCTCAATTACCTTTTACAAAGCTCTAGGGTCTATGTCTTTGAGATCTCTAGCGGTGGATAAACCACTAAATGAACTTACACAGACAAGAAATGCAGGAACCCCTAAAAGCTTTAAGAAGTAAAAACAAGTCTCTCCATTTTTCAGAAGCAGTAGTTTTCTTTAGGGTTCATACCAAAGACATTTACCGCAATCTGTGCAGCAAAGGACGTCAAGCCCAAGACTGTTTCGTGTTTAATTAACCAGGTTTAAACTCATTAGTGAGTATTTCCACAGGGCTAGAACTTTTGATCTGAAACCCTTTTTGTTTCGTGTATGATTTCCTGCATTTCTTGAAGTCCATCCATCACTGTTCAAAACTTACAAACTACTATCTACAAAGTCTCTCTCCTCTATATCCAACATGCAGGAAAACTTAAGAGGTAAAACTGAAATACACCACATCACATTTCCTCAGCAACTGCTATGCCAGTGATGACTTTTTCAAACAAAATTGGGTACTCAAATGTATTTGAAAACCTCTCCTAGATGTATACTACCTTCTTGACAAAAGCCTTTTATAAAGGTTTCTCCATATGCAAAGGTATTAGAACACATTGATCAACAAAAACTTGTACCATTCATTATTAAATCTATTTTTACTTGCTGCAGGAACTCTAAAGCAGCCTAGCCACAGCTTGGGGTCCTGCTGTGCCAGAAATCTTTATTTCTTTGTCATGTTTTGCTTTTTTTTAGGATCTTTAAAGTAGATTTAAAAGCTTCATTGAAATACTAGAGCAAAACCTGCCCCCCCCACCCCCACCAATGAGGATTCCTTAATTTACATGGTAACTCATGACTCTTCCTACTAAACTGAAATGGACTTTTTTTTTGAGCTGGGAGAAGAGTGTTTGTCCAAAGAAGGTACAGAGGTGAAATGGATTTTTCTGTCGTTCTTCCTATCAAACAGGTCTTCTTCATCCAGACCTATGACACACTAACAAACTGAAAACCACCTCACAACTCCCAATTCATGCTCTCTGACTCATCTGTATATGCTCACTGACCTGAATTCTCCTAGGAATTCAAAGTTCCTTGACAATGCAATGGAAGTTATTTCTCTTCTACTTCCTAATTCAGGACATTAATGAGACTGATATCATTTGCTTACAAGTCTTCCATTGTTCTGTATTTAGATAGCATTTCACAGGCACTAGGAAAAAATATTGAAGTTGAGTTTTTCTGAATTTTTGGCTCAGTTTGTTGATCCCCATGACACACTACAAGCAGCAAGTGGAACTCAGTACTGGGTAGCTGGAGCACAAAGGCTTTAGCAACAAACACAGCAGAATCCAGGCTCCTGACCAAAAAGTTATCTCAAGAAATGTTATTTTGTTTCTTCACAGAACTTCACCAAGGTATTAAGTTTTTCTTTGCCTTCTCCCTCACATGCTCATACAGTCCCCAGAAATCCATTAGAGCAACCTTGAGCAGGCAAACACCAATGCTAAGATTTAGTGCTTTTCCTTCCCAGTCTATAATGTACTTGATTTTAGGATGCAGCTGTTACAAATGTGACTGACTGCTGCTACATAAGCCTCCACATAATTATATTTGTCCTCTGCTACAAAATTACTTTTACATAAAAGATGGATTTCACATTTTCTCCAGCTGAAAGAACATTCACCTCCTGTGTGATTGCACAGAGAGCACTGTGACAGCAGTGACCCATGAGCTGACCATGAAATGGCATTTCCTTGAAATTCATTTTCTTCCTCAGAAGTTCTACAAGATTTGTCCACCTATGCCAGCATATTAAAAAACAATTATTTTTTTTTTAAAGGCAGTCAAAGAAGATAAGCAGGCACACCACAGTGCAGGAGCACCTAAGATCAACATACCCCTTGATGGATCAGCAGGGAAGATGCCACAGGAACTCTTTCCTCATCAGCTCTATAAGTACATCAAACCTTTTGATAACATTCAAATGTTATCATTCAAATAACAACTTGGAGAGAAGGACAACTTAAGGAAAGAAATCCATCCCAAAATCCAGAACACATGTATAGTTTCCAAATATTCTGGTGGACACCCGGGGAAGTGTTTCAGCAGTGTGTAAAGCTGGCACCTGCAGCTGATGTTTTAAATGCAGCTGGTAATCTAAACTGGTAATGCAGGGAGCCCCTCAAAACTGGGCTTCAAACTCTCAGAATCCCACACAACATGTGAATGATGCACAAATGACATGACATATTTCCAAGTTTCCAGTCTGCAGCCACACTGACTTTATTAAATCCTGCTTACTTACGGGACAGAGGAATACTGAGACAACTGGGAGAATACTTTGCAGAGGATCCACGACAGATAAAGCTGTTTTATTTAATAAGCCTCACTGATATTTTCAAAGCTAAGCCAGGTAGGACAGCAATGTTTTATACTCATGGAAGACAGGATAAGAGAAGCTTTAGCAGTGACATCTTTCCATTTTCATTTGATTCCACCTGCATAAGCCTGTCACAAATCTTTAGTACTTATCTCAGCATATCTAATAAACCCAGGTGTTGGGACTGCTTAGGAGGTGACAAGGTTATATCCATGTCTGTGTGGTTTTGCAGAAACTTCGCACAAGTGGTGGTGCTCTAGCAACAGCTTTTGCCATGATCCTTCTCCCCACTCCTACTTTCCCCTGAGTCCAGCCAAGGAACTTTCCAGAGAGCCAGGATGTGTTAAACAGTTTTCTTTAAAACTGATAACTAGATTCAACAGTTGAAACAGACCTGCTGAGTACTGATCATTACAACACAGAGTTTATACCTGCCTCCAGAGCTACAGAAAGAAAACATTATTTACACACTGCTGGTAAACTGGAACAACATCTGCAAAGCTAAGTTGCAACAGCAATTTTTTATTTTTTTTTAAAGCTGCCCAGAAAAGCCCCACATTTTGGTAACACAATAAAACTGAGGTTGAGATGCAACAGCTGATACCAACAAGCTTGAAAATTTTCTCCCTAGTATCTACCAGTTTTTGCACCTTGTTTGATTTCAGTAACACCTGGCAGCAGTACATGCTCATTCACATCACTGACAGTAATGTCTACACAAACAAACTTAATAAAGGTTTTCCTGAAACACCACTCAGAGAAACCACTTGATTCTTTCACTTCTGATTAGGAAATCAATTGGAAGGTGTAATTTTTACAAAGACTATGTTTATCACTATGAAGTTTTTCATTACAATCAGAGACACTGTCTGCTAAAACTTGCAAGAAGTGGTGCTTTGAATTGGAAATTTATATAAGGCAACTTACCTTGGATTGTAAAGCATCTTTTCCAAATTAAATTCTTTGAGATATGCAATTACTGCTGCCAGAGAGCAAATAACAGGCTTATCCAAGCTTAGTATTACAGAGAGGTTTTGAGGACCTAAAAAAAATAATTTTTCTTGTTAAATGTTTATTTTCTGGTTAATCCACTGTGTAGAAAATGGATAATCTGCTTTTCAATTTATTCTAATAGAAATCTGTAATGAATGTACAGTGTTTTATGACATCTATAAATCAACACAAAGCAAGGCCCCAAAATAACACTTATGGTTCCAAATAATGCAGACACATTGCAACAGTATAAACACATAATGAAACAGAAAACATTTGACTCGTGGGTTTTTCTTCATAAAAAATTACTAACTGTTGGCATAACAAACTTCTAAATATACAAGCTAAGAATGGAATTCTGACATCTTCATTTTTGTGCACAGTGCTCTACCACAGTGCCTGTTCCAGCTGCAACAACAGGAAAACTCACTCCATGATACCACAGCATAAACTGGTATTTTTAAAAACCCACACATTTCAGTTTTTATCAGGGATGTTTTTAAAGCTGTTCTCAGGTAACACCTGCGAGAACTTTAGAACTTAGTTAACAGGAATGTTACTTCTATCTTCAAAGAGGGCAAGAAGGAGGGCTCAGGACACTCCCAGGAGTCACCTCCATCCCTGGGAAGGTGATGGGACAGGTGGCTCTGCAGGTCATCACCAAGCATGCAGAAAGAAAGGTCACCAGGAGTGGCCAGAGGGACTGGGGACACTGTGTTCACCAAGGGGACATTGTGTTTGAGAGAGCTGGGCAGAGAGAAACCTAAGGAGGTTCAACAAGGGCAACTACAGGTCCTGCACCTGGGGAGGAACAACCCCAAGTACCAGAACAGATTGTGAGTGACCTACAAGAGACCAGCTCTGTGGAGAAGGACCTAGAGGTGCTGGTGGCTGGCAAGTTGACCATGAGCTAACAGTGTCCTGGGGACCAGTATTGTAAACAAGGGTGCTCCAACAAAGGAGGGAATGATGAATCTGACTCCATGCTGTCAGAAGGTTAATTTATTACTTTATTATACTATATTATATTGAAGAATACTATGCTATACTATAATAAAGAATACAGAAAGGATACTTACAGAAGGTTAAAAAGATAATAATGAAAACTCTTGACTCTCTCCAGAGTCCTGATACAGCTTGGCACTGGTTGGCCAAAGAGTGAAAACAATTCACATGAAACCAATGAAACAATCACCTGTGGGTAAACCATCCCCAACCACATTCCACATGAGAAAAACACAGGAGAAGCAAATGAGATAACAATTGTTTTCTTTATCTCTGAGTCCTCTCTCACTGCCTTTCACATTCCCAGGAGAAAAACCCTGGGNCAGGATTCTGTGAACTCTTGAGGAACACTTTAGATGTTGAGTAAACCCCCTCAGCTGTTATGTAAATTTAAATTTAAATCTGTCTAAACACACACCTTCAAGCTATGAAAAAAGGTAATGGTAGCCCTGTTTCATTTCTATTTAAACACTGTTCCTTTTCCTCCAAGCTCAACATGAGATCTCACTGTGCAGAAAATGAAGCAAAGGTGGCCAAAAGCCTGTGTGACTGTAAAGGCTAACAGGCTGCATGCTTTAAAGATATTTGGAATGAAAAACCTGTAATGTCAGACACTTCTTTTGCATAAAAATCTGAACGAACATACCTGCAGTACCAGGCACCTCTTTTGCATAGAAGTCAGTAACCCTCTGGAATGCATGGCTGTACTCAAAATTGAGGTTTTCCATCCTCTCTATCCTAATTCTGTCATCCTGTAACCTGCAAAGAAAAAAAATATTTGATTTTCAGGTTTTTACACTCCCTTCATGAAGGAGGTTACAAAGGTGCACTTTGTTTTGTCATTGCTTTGTTAGGAGCTGAATGGGTAAAGAATGAAGAGACGAGGTATTAAAGTAGGCTGAAAACATTTCCAAGCGTGATGTATTTTTTTTAAATGTTTCTTCTAACCTCTGTGAAAGTGCAAATAAAGCAAACCCAAACAGCAAGCACAGCCAAAAGAGAGACTGCAAGAGGTGGTGTAGCATGCCTGAAAGGTAGATACTAACATGCCTTCATCAATCATAGCAAGTACTTGCCTCATCTCTTCTTAAAGACATCTGATGACCAAACTTAAGCTATTATCCTATCCCATTCCATATTTAATTATCCTTTGGAAGATTTTGTTCCATGCTGTAGAACTAGAGGGCTGGATTTCTTTTAGCCTTACTGCAGTCCAGGCAGCCAAGAACGGGTTATTACTGATAACCCTCTCCTGCCAGCAGTTCTATCAGTTCTATCAGTTCTGTCAGCAGTTCCTCCCCATTTCACAGCACCACCAAACACACCAAATTTTACAAGATGCAGCATTTCCACACTGCCTGTTTTTCCCAACTGGTGGCTGGAATTAAGTTTGGATGCTGCCTTATCATTGCAATTTGCAGAATTGTTGATAAGCACTGAACAGATATGCTGGCTAAAAACCCACAAAGAAAAACTCACGGTGGCCCTGCCAGCCTTGAGCAGAATTACACAGCTACAAAGTGAGCACTGAGCCATGGGCCAGGAGAAAGCTCCAATGAAAAGACACACACAAAACCTACTTGGCCTCAGGGATTCCACTCACTCTCACACCCCCATGGGATGTGAATCAGCTAAGTGCTTTGAGAAGACTGGAATTGTGCCAATGAGAGGGACTGTGCAGTTATTACAGTGTGGAAGTTAATCAATACTCTTTTAGCAACTTCACAGGGAAAAACAGACAGATTTTCTGCCTTACATTCCACAAACCCCATCTGAAAGGATCAATACATGTCTGAGGCCCAGCTCTCAAAAAGGAGAGTAAATTTCCACAACACGTATCCAACTAACCAGACTTGTCCCAGCACATGCTCAGTGATCCTTTCCCTGCCTTCAACTGAATGATCAAATTAAGTTTTCAGTCTTTACACTCTGAAAGTCTCCTCTCCCCAACCCTTCTCAGGATGAGCAAACATCCTTCAAGCAGAAGAAAACACCAATCCCAGTCAGCTGTTTTCTTCCTTGCCTTTTTCCCCTTTTGTTGGACAATAACTTTTTCTGACCCAGAGATGGGGCAACTGAG